>CAUYRH010069281.1:0-25602 GCA_963574655.1 Perodicticus potto | reverse complement strand
GGTAGATGAAGACATAGGAAGTGACAGAGCTTCATTTTCTCTTCATCTCAGCTGAGGTCAGAGAAAGGACAAGGACCCAGCTCCATGCATCAGGAGCTTTTGTGATGCCACTTGTTAAGAATGGGAAAGGTCTGGCTTGGCGCCAGCCACGTACACCTGAGCTGGCGGGTTCAAATCCAACCCGGGCCTGCCAAACAACAATGACGGCTGCAACCAAAAAATGGCTGCGCGTTGTGGCGGGTGCCTGTAGTTCCAGCTACTTGGGAGGCGGAGGCAAGAGACTCGCTTGAGCCCAGGAATTGGAGGTTGCTGTGAGCTGTGATGCCACAGCACTCTATCCAGGGTGACAGCTTGAGGCTCTGTCTAAAAAAAAAAAAAAAAAAAAGAATGGGAAAGGTCTGTCCAACTTGGGATCCATCACTCTATTCTAAACCCTTTTTGTAACTAAGTAGCTACAGGTTTCCATGAGTCAGATTTTTTCATGGTTAATCTTGTTTACTTGTTCCTGATGTCTTCGTGACACTGTGGCAGATAATGGACTTTTGTTTTAACACTTTGAGGAAAAAATAATTTCACTATGAATTGGGAGGTACTATATGGTTGAGGAAAGGGTCCAAGGCAGCAGGTGTTTTGTGTGTGTGGTACAGTGCATTATTTTCCACAGGTGTTTACTCCCCTTCTGATAGTGTCAGATTGAATAGAATTATCAGAGACCTAGCTGATGTCCACAGGAGAGGGTCAACATTATAACCCTCTAAGCCTGTGCTTTCTGCTACTCTCATGGCAAGAGTTGATGTGTGCGGGTGTAACAAGTGCCTTGTCTGAGCAGGAACTTCAAGAGGTGTGGTGAGCCTTCACCTCCGGAGAGGCTCTCTGCTCAAAGACAGTTAATATGGTGTAATTTAGACAATTCACTGGAACTTTGCTCCATTTGTATCACCTTCGTGGAATACGAACTAACAGACTGAATGGACTTTTGAAGTCGGAAGAGCTGGTTCTACCTCCAGTTCCTCCACGTATGGGTGTGTGACCTTGCATGCGTCGTTTAACCTCTCTGAGCTTCAATTCCTCACTTTAAAAATGGAAATAAGACTTCTGCTGCTGCTTACCTCACATGACTGCTGGGAGGCTCCAACAGAGCCAGGATTGGCAAACATTTTCTGCAAAAAGTCCAGGGGTAAATATTTTAGGCTTCGTAAGTCCCATCTGGTCTCTGTCACTCTTCCTCCTCCTCCTTCTTCTATAACCCTTTAAAACTTTAAAACCTATTTTTAGCTTGCTGGGCACACAAAACAGGCCTTGGGTCAAATTTCGGCTTCTGGCCACAGATTGCTGAACACGAATTTGAAAGGATCCCTAATGGGCAGAGAGGTAGGGATGGGGGTGGTGTGTTGGTGGAGATGGAAATCAGACGGCAAACTCTTTATATCACATGTCTGCTTCCAGTTCCCCAGGAGGCCAACAGAAATATGGGATAAAAGTGTATTAGGACAACAGATCAAGTTAACATGGCATCAGAATGATATTCAGTTATTCACCTACAATCATTACACTTTTTGCATAATGACTCTGGAAGTGGTAGCTTGGCATTATGATTATTTTATCATTTGGGATACTACATATTCTTTAATTAAAAAAAAAAAAACAACACTAGCCAGCAATTCTAGGATAACCCGTGTTTTATCATGTCCTGGCACACTGAATTTACCTCTGGGCTTAAAGGTCAAGGAGAGCTCTTCGTACAGTTTTCTGGGATTTCTCATCTGTTGCTTTGAGGTGAAACATTTACAAAACCGGAGCTGTCTGGGGTCAACATTGAAATGCAGCACTCAGAGCTGAAAGTCATGCTCACGTCAGCAAGGGTAAGCCCAACAAAAAGATAGCGAGTCCCCCACTTTTGGAGGGACCCAGAAATTCTAAAGCTTGGGCTACGTATATATATAGATCAAGGCAAAAAATATTAACTTTCTTTAACTAAATGTGTTTTGGTTTTGGTGACAAGAATAAGGATAGGTAATAAAAAGGTAATGCGCCTTGGGGTAATGCCAGCAGTCACCAGATCACCCTCCACAGAATGAGCCATGAAAAAGACTGATTTGAGGGCTGGGGTTCAGAAAGTACAAGAGAAGCCTGGAACATCTTGTTCCAGTAGAAAGAGAATAATTGCTCAAAAAAGGATGAGAGCATGTCAAAAGGAGAAAACACGCTACCCACTTGCTAAATTTAGGGCAATTAGAGCATAAAAATAAATAATGATAGTAACAGGTTATAGCCCTGTGATACTGTGATATAATAAGAAATGTATATATATACACTGTCTGTCCCAGGCGCTGGCATAGAGCTCCTAAACCCTTCTAATTTCCTGAGCCAGAGGAGAAGCAGGCATATCTTTTGTTCTGATACTCAGTTCTCTTTGACCCTGGCTCCTGATACAGGGCTCCTAAATCCTCCTTTGGAATTTCCTGGGCTCCTGGATGGGGCTGGTCACCAGAAAGACCAAGACATGATTAGAAGCTTGAACTGTCAGTCCAACTCCCGCCTTATCCCCTGGGATGGGGAGCGGGGCTGGAGGTTGAGTTTATAATCAATCAAGCCTACGTTATATAACCTAAATAAAACCCCTAACTATGGGGTTCAGAGAGCTTCTGGGTTGGAAAATACATCCACGTTGCAAGAGGTGGCACACTCCAGCTCCCCTGGACAGAAGCTGCTGTGCTCCGGACCCTTCCAGACTTTTCTCTATATACCTCTTCATCTGGCTGTTCATCTGTTCCTTTATCATATCCTTTCTTAAATAATAAAGGATTCTGTAAATGATCCTAGCAAGTTAGTCAAACCTGAGAGGGGATTTTGGAAGCCCCCAGTGTATAGCTGGTTGGACAGAAGCACAGGAGATAACCTACTCCTTACAATGGTGTCTGAAATGCGGACGGTCTTGTGGGGTTCCTCCCTTAACCCGTGGGATATGACTCTACCTCCAAGCAGATAGTGTCAGAATGAATAGAATTATCAGAGACCTAGCTGATGTCCACTGGAGAAGCTACTCACGTCTGGTGTCAGCAGTGAAGTACTGTGTTGAGAGAGAGCAGGGCAGGAAAGCCATAAGTTTTCCTACTGCTATCCAAGCCCATGTAGTAAGATATATATGAATCCATACTGATAGAAACAAAACAAATAAATAAATGGAAAAGAAGGGAATGCCTTTCCTTAAAGTAAAGAGCTCTTTAATAAGTATAGAAGGAGTAATGGAATTAGAAAAATCACCATTGGCAAAGACCATAGCAATACTCACTTCAGACGTGAGTGACTCATCAGAGGACGTTAACAGTAGAGGAAAGACCGAGGACAAACAGGGGATTGACTTAGCTTCCATTTATCTTCCCAGAACATTAATTATAAAGTTTGAGAAAGTAACTTTATTTTTTTATTTTTTTAGAGACAGAGTCTCACTTTATCACCCTTGGTAGAGTGCCGTGGCGTCACAGCTCACAGCAACCTCCAACTCCTGGGCTTAGGCAATTCTCTAGCCTCAGCCTCCCCAGTAGCTGGGACTACAGGGCCCACTACAATGCCTGGCTATCTTTTTGTTGCAGTTTGGCCAGGCCGGGTTTGAACCCATCCCCTTAGGATATGGGGCCAGTGCCCTACTCACTGAGCCATAGGTGCTGCCCAAGAAAGTAATTTTATAATAGGAAAACCTGTGCACCCACCTTGACTAAGTGATCCACATTACCATCGCTGGTAATGACATTGCATTCCTCCTGATGATATGCTAGGAAGGACCCATGGCTTCTGTCTTTTTTTTTTTTTTTTTTTTTAACAAAAATGCAGAACTTGAATCTGATAATGAGGACACGGTAGTCAAACCCAAATTGGAAGACATTCTACAAAACAAATGACCTCTTCAAAACCGCCAAAGCCATGAAAAGCAAAGACAGAGGAACTCTCAGATTAGCAGAGGTTGGGGACATGACAACTAATACAGTATGTGACCTTGGATTAGACCCTGGACCCTTTCTTTCCTACGAAGGAGAATAGCAGGGCAATTGGTGAAATTTGAATAGGTCTGAGGCTGAGGTGGGAGGATTGCTTTACCCTAGGGGTTTGAGGCCAGCCAGGACAACACAGACAAATGTCCTCTAAAAAGTTTTTAAATAAATAAAAATGAAGGTAACAGTGTTGTATCAACGTTCCCTGATTTTGACAAACATATTATGGCTATGTGAGAAAATGTCCTTGCTTTGAGGAAGTGCATACTGGGGTATTTTGGGGTGGGAAAGGAGCATCACAAGTATACCTATAGCTGGTTCTCAAAGGCTTTCGAGAAGAGAGAAAATAACAAAGAACATGTGGTAAAATGTTAACATTTGAGAATCCATGTGTATATGCAAATTCTTTTACTATTTTTGCAACTTTTCTCTAAGTCTGAAATTATTTCAGAATAAAAAGTTTAACATGTAAAGTGGGGGTTGGTGAGTGACTCTGCTTAACTCCTGAGACAAGGAAGAAAGAGAAGTAGACGGTAAAGGCAGGAGGGAGTGGTGCCGGGGAAATGCTTTGGGTGGGCAACTGAAAGGCAGCCCGGATTCTGGAGTCGTAGGAGCACCCCCGTACGTCAATGAACACAGGGACAGGAAAAGAAAAAGCAACATAAGTTAAAACTACAACTTCCAAAAGAACTGGGAGCCCAGGCCTATGCATGGGCAGACACAGGCTACAGGGGTAGAGATAGCAATGAGTGAATGTCCTGATGAGTGGTCGGAAAGGGAGCTACCAGGTCTCCCAAAAGGCAGGGAGACATCTCGGACATCCAGGTCCCTCCAGGAGATTCTCCCACATTTTCTTACTGAGACAGAAACCTACATGAACACGAGGCAGCCCCAGGCCAGGACAGGTGAGATGAATGTAGCTCCTTGGAGGGACGGGAAACCAAGGCGGCAGACAAAGCTTGAAGACCTCCCATCGACCCATTCATTTTACAGACCATTGCCATGTATTAATACCCACTCAGTACCTAGTCCCCTGTAGAGGCCTCTCTTACAAACAAGCACCGCCACCCAAGCAAACAAAGTCCACCAACAGGTAGCAAAATGCACAGCACATCTCAAAATGTCCATTTCCACTTTGAAACAAAGGAAACCTTGCTGAAAAGATACTCTTTTGGCGCCATCTTGTGTCTGAAAATAAAAATTCCCCTACCCAACTTCCAAAACATTGGAAGAGAAAATCCCCCTTATTTCAACCTTAAATTTTCTTAGGTTTTAAATCTCTTGTTCGGAGCTAATTTTTAAAAACCCATTAAAACCATGAGATCTCTATTTTCAGCAAATAAGGACTTATTTTCCATGTCAAGTGTACAGGAACCCCAGGGGAGATTCATGGTTCTGTCCAAGCAGAACACAGTAGTTTGCAATTCTCCTCTCAAACTGATAGTCCTCCATTACAATGGAACCTCAAATAAATGTCAGTTTATAATTAAAAATAAGTCAGTCATACTGAAAATGTAGTTTTATTTTCTTCTCTTTATTCACAAAGACCAAATAAATAATCTTTTTAAAAAAGACCCTCAGGAATAAGAAACCTTTCATAGAAATTCAAGTGCACATTTTTTTTTCATGTTAGTGTAAGTGTGTGTACAACATTACCTTCTTTGGTACATGCTTATTCTTATGGATGTAATCTATCTCTATTCATATCCCCAGGGTATAATACCATATTTATTTTATTAGTTTTTAATTTTTTTTTTATTGTTGGGGATTCATTGAGGGTACAAGAAACCATGTTACACTGGTTGCATTTGTTGGGTAAAGCCCCTCTTACAATCGTGTTTTGTCAAGTGCACATTTTTCAAATTTGTTTTCCTTTCCAAATGTAAGCAAAAACTCAGTATATTTCCACCAGTAATAAATAACTAAGATATAACCTTCCACAGAACAGCTGAAATCTATTAATGGCATGCAGTGGTGCACTCCAGCCAACTGACACATAGATTACCGTGTCCTCGCTTCCAAAATGCACACTTAGTGATATCACATTGGTGGTTTAAAGTCAGCCATGGTGAGAGCATTTACACTGTAGAATTAGCAAATGCTGCAAATCAGGGTCTCCCCACACTGTCTCCTGTATAAGGAAGGTAAGAGAACACTAGTATCTGAGGCTTTGTGCTTTGGTGAGAAGTATCTTACATGTCACCAAGGGCCACGAACCTTTAATAAAGTCTATGAGAATGAGAAGGATTTCATTATAGAGCAGCCCATAATTAATTCAATATATTAAATCACAGTTATACTTTCCAACATTATATTTACATTCATTAGTTCCTTCCTTTTCCAACTTCTTAAAATTTTTCATAAATTCGAAATGACCATAAATGTTAGCATGTAGTGAGTAAATTCAGAGTGTTCCCCCCAACACAAATTTCCTAGAAAGGCAAGAAAAAAACAAAAAGGTTTAAAACTGTTCAGATGGACCGCCAGGTTTTTACTGGCTCCATCCTAATTCTTTTATGTCTTAGGTCGAAGGTCAAGGGCTTATTTTGATGACTATGGCAATTTAATCTGTGGTTGGACAGAGAGAATAAACGTGGGAATCCTCAGAGGTTCCTAAGACTTCTTTGCTTCCCTTGGAAACATAAAACAGGGCAGATATAGTTATCTCCAAAACCAGGCATTGAGAATATGAATGATAAACCTCTTCGAAAGACTGGGTAGAATTTCCAAATATAATTCAATACAGCGGTTGTTTGAGATTCTTTTTGGAGCTAGAGAACAGAAGATAAATTCTGGTATATGATTTACATGAGAAAAAAAGGAAGCAGGGTTGTTCGCATTGCTTTAATTATAGGAGAAGTTACTTGTGTCTAAGCCCAGATCAGAACAGCCACAGCAAGACGGGAAGGATCTGCAGAAAGGATCACCTGCATTTAGCTCACCCTACTCCACTCCATGAATGAGCCATCCCCAGGCATTGTCTCCATCACGATCCTGAAAGGGATTGCAAGGTCAGCCTCTCCCTAACTGTCTCACTATATCCTCAAAGCTCCATCTCATTGCTTCCACTATATTTAAAAACAGTCTTTATTTTTTCTTCCCTTTCAGTAATTCTCAGCTTTTTCCATTTCTGAGCTCAGAAGCCTTTGTCTTAAGGAAGCTTTTCCTGCCTGTCTTCAGCAGTTTGGGACTGGATGGTTACTGCCTTCAGTGGCCAGCAGAGGGAGCCAGGGTCTCACCATGTCGCCTTCAGAAAAGACAGAAGCCCGTTCAACAAATTCAAACAAGTCCCTATGAACGCACCTCAGGACCTAAATTCCAAAAGTTAAACTCATCCTCTCTCTCTCTCCGAAAAAAAAAATGGTTTTCTTTCCTCTAATTATAAAACAAATACGTAACTCTTTTCTAGCCTAAACTTTCTGTTTCCTGAGTCTCCTACAATAATGTTTTAAAAGTACATCATCCAGAGAGAACTACTATTAATATAACGAAGCTTATCGTAGATTTTTCACATAATTATGAAGATAAGAATTTTCTCACCTTTTCAAAGTTTTTCTTAAGAGGCTACATAATTCAGTTATACAGATATCTCTTAACTGTCTTGAACAACATCCTATTTAGACTGTTTACAATTTGTTGTTACATGAAAAGATTTTTCTGCAGTTCAGATTATTTTCTCAGAACAAGCTGCTAAAAGTGGATTACAGCATCCGAGGGTGTAAAATATGCATGTTTAAACCTCTTTCAACTTACATACCCATCAAGGGTGGCTATAATCGCATTTCCATAGCATCCTAGCCAGCATTTTCATTCTTATTGTTTTGTCAAAAAAGGTCATATATTTATTTGTGTTTTGCGTTCTTTTGCTTATTTAAAAGACTGAATTCATTGTATATTTTCTTTGTGTATTAATTATATATATATATATACACTCAAAACACAAATTCACCTATCTTTCCACTCTTTCAACAAATGTTTTTCAAGCACCTACAATGTATAAGACATTGTGCTAAAATCTAAGACATTATTCCCAACCAAAAGCACAGTTCCTTTTCTGACTAGTGCCTCTGTCAGCTGACTGCAGAACTTAGTGTGGCTGGCATTGCCTTCTTCAAGCAATTGCCACATTCTATTAAATTAACCTTGGAAATGTCTCTAAGAGTCATCTTCATTTTGTTTCTACAGTCATCCACTCTTGTTCAGGTAGCCAAGAGCTCTTGCATGGAATGTAGGGTCTAAAGTGATCTTCCTACTATTTTATGCGCCCTGTAACCTGACGCTGGAATATGCTACCTTTGCTCTGCTCAGAAACCCTCTCTCTACCTTCTCCTCAGATTCCAGCTGGAGTTCCAAGGCCTTTGAGCTTCTGGAGTCATCTTACCTTTCCAGTTTTAACAAGGACATTGTTTTAGTCATGCCATGGGCCTGCTAACCTGAGCTAGTTGCTCTTTTCTGAATAAGTGTTATGTTTTCCGGAAAAGTGTGCTCTTGGGCCATGCCACCCTTCCCCAGCTCCTCCTATGGAGTCCTCACCTATCAACCAGCTCAAAGGCTGCCATATCTAAGCAGCTGTCCCTGGTACCGTGAGCTGCTGCCTCCTGAATTCACAGCCCAGGCCACATCCATTGCATCCTTTCTGGAGTACCCACAGGATGGTCCACTTCTGCTGTCCCTCACCTCCTGTCCTCCCCCTCTCTGTACCTTCTTTGAGAGTCAGCTAGGACTTGCTCATGTCTGTATCCTGTCATCTACAATAGGCCTGGCACACACTAGCCCCTCTATAAGTGCGTATTAGAATGAGGAAATATTAGATAAATAAAGGTGCTAGCAGCCACACAGAGAAATCAACCTATAAAAAGGAAACCAACCAGAGAGAAGAGGCAATGAGTGATAGAAAGGGAGATGCCCAGAAATGCTCAGGGCCCTCCCCTGCGGGCCGGCCCACCCTCCGGCCCCAGGAGCTGCACATGCTCTTTCATGTACTGCTCTGAGATCAGGGCCTCAAGTCATGTCACAGGGCGATCTACGTTTACCGCACCAGCTGTAAAGCAAAACTTCCAGAAATGGCCTCCATACTCTGTATTCCTAGCTGCTCTCTAAAATTCCCTCCTGCCCTGAGACTCCGAAGAAAGTGATCTTTGGCAAGGAGTGTTATTTCTTTCCAATGCCCCTCAGCAACATGAGGCTTTCTTGATCCTGGCCTCTAGCCAAAGGCCTGACTCTTTCTACAGGAGGAAACATTCACCTACAGGGGACCTCTCAGGGCAGGGGTTGCCCAGCAACGTGCCTGGGAGACTGGGGCTGCCCAGCAAGGTGGTCAGAGCGGAACGACTTTCACAAGCAGACAAATCTTTCCCCTGAGATTTCTGACAGGCCTTTCCAACCCTTCTGGAGCAACAGGCACTGCCAGGCCACCTGCCACCCAAAACAAAGTCCATAAGTGACCAAAATAACTGTGCCCACACTTCTGGCCATGGCTATAGCAATAGCTTGCAGAGATTTATACCTAGGCTGTGACAGAGATTTAGAGAAATCACAAAAGCATCATTATAAGGAGCAACCAAGGGTCTCACTAGTTTTTTTTCCCTTTGTTTAAAAAAGAGCAATTGATTTTTCTGAAGATAAACATGTGAGTTTGCATCGGAAGCGATCTATATTTTTAATTGAGGATTGGGAATAATAGCCTTTTCTGTAGCTTGTTTCAGTAAATAGTAGCATTTAAGTAGTCTTTTTTTTTTTATTCCAGAGAGCTTATGCTCATCAGACCCCTTATTTATACCTGGGAAAAAAAGAAAGAGAATTACAGATACTGCTGATTACAAACAGTTCCGCCAGGCAAATCCCCACCAAACAAGCCAGATTTCCAAATACCACAGGAAGGGAAAGAGGCGGAAGTTGCTCGGTCTAGTCATATTTATCTATAAACTGTGCTCTGAGCGCTTGCGGAAATAAAGAATGGAAGAGAAACAGATTTATTGCTCACCTACTAAGTGCCAGGGACTCTGCGAGCTGCCTTTTTATGTTTTCTCATTCAAGTTGTAAAATTTGTTTCATAGCTTAGAAAACCAAGCCCACAGAATTTAAATCAATTGACTGAGCCGTGTTGTTAGAAAGGAATGGAGCTGGGCTTTGAACCCAGCTCTGTGTAGGCAGAAGGTCTGTGCCTTTCTGCTCTTCTGTGCTTCGTTTACCATCATACACGTGATACTGACCAGAACCTTGGGACATCTCTGACTAGGACACGGCTGATCTCGAGGTTGAGAGGAGAGGGAATAGAATGAACCAGGAGCTGGCTCTGCGGCTTCTACCCAGAAGTAGCAGGCATTACCTCCATTTATATTTTATAAGCCGGGGCAAATCTCACAGCCAGTCCTGACAGCAGTGGGGCAGAAAGGGGACAATCCTCCCCCAGAGAGGGAAAACTGAGCTTCGTGAATGACAACACAATCTGTCAGTTTTCCTTCCTGCTGACAAGTATTCCCTTCTCTCCCCATGGGCAGAAAACCCTCGTTTCCTCCTCAAAAGAGACAGTCCAAAAGTCCCATCCAGTCACTGTCCAGCTCAAAGTCTAAGAGTCTGGTACCTATTAGTACCTTTCAAGGGGCACAGATGCGGCTCCTTTCTATTTGGAAACGATCTCTCACCCTCTAACCCCCACCAAATCCAATATTCAATGGTGAATACCTACAGGGACAGGACAACTGCAATAAAAATCCCATTAAAAAAGGAAAGAACTGGATACTCAGAACGGCTATCGGTCCGTAGGGATTCTGAAGTCCCACCGAGCAGATGTGTGTGGAGCCCCCAGCCCTGGGCCCAGGTCTTGCTCGATGAGGTCCTAATGTTACTTCTTGGGAGCAGAGCTCCCAGTCAGTTGTTCTTTTTGGCCACTGACTCCATCCTCTGGGATTCCTTCTGTTCCCCATTCTCCTCTTTGTGCAAATCTGAACAGAACCCTTGACCTTGGGAACTGAGGCACAATCTCTCAGCCTGTTTCCTACCCACAGAGGGACGGGGCACAGTGATTGTTTTAAATCTTGAATGACACGGTCTTCCTTCATCCAAGCTGGTGGTTCATTTGTCAGGATCACTCTCACCACGTTTAATCAGATTTGTACTAATGTGATTCCAGTCAGTCCCACATGCCAGTAACCACCCCTAAGTTTCACGAGACATTCCACTCTCTCTAGACCTCTATCTGCGGTCAACACCTTCTGTCTCTTTCTCTCGGACCATCCTGCCTAAAAGAAAGTATTTACTACAAGTTGTCTTCATGAATTCAGATGTTTTAACAAAGGGCATTATGGCCACATCATTGACGTGGGCCTTGGCACAAGGCTGACTTATACACGGCTATTGTCACTTGAAAGGCCAACTCAGTGTGACCTTTTATCTTTTGCATCTTTTAATCATGCGAGTCCCTGAATTTCTGGACATTCTCTATTGCCTTCCAATCTCTGCAGACAGAGTAGTTCTTCCTTTTTTTCAGTTTCTTTCTTGTACTTTGCTAACTATACCCAAGAGCAACCAAATCTTGCTATGAACATTCTGTTTTCCCATAGTTTTTTGCTTGAATCTGTAGACCCATTAGTGACATTATCTGCCTTCCAAGTTATTGGAGGTGACAATTTTACTTACGTTTTCACCACTACACAACATGCGGTGCCAACTTCTGATCATGTTGCCTCTTTGTCCACTTCCCAGAACCAAAGCCAGTGTTGAGCACGCCCAGTGCCAATTATGGGGAATAGGCAAGATTACGCTAAGGTAATGACATGTCCCCAAGTCTCAGTGACCACAAACACAAAGTTATAGTTTACACTCATGTTACCCATTTCTGGTGGGCTATCTCATTCTGAAACCACGGCTGGCAGGACTTCTCTGTTTGGAATGCTCCCAATGTCAGGATAAGGAAAAAGAGAAGGCAGTGGGTCACTTGCAGGATCAGAATGGCTCATCTTTGAAGTGGCACACAGCACTTCGACTCCCATTTCATTGGCTGGAGCAAATCTACACCCAAGCTCAAGTGCATGAGTGGAGAGGTATAGTTCTTCCCCACAGAGAGACATGAATATTTGGAAACAATCATTCGGGGTGACTCAGAGTGTTTCTGTTAACAAAGGAGAGGGTGTAGCTATTGGGTGGGGCAGGCGGGGTCTGCCTCCGACAGGAAAGTCTTGCTTAGACAGAGATCTGAACCCACCGTTTCAGCCTGGATCTGAATCGTTATAAGGACTCTCATGAAACCCCCAAAATGTGAAGCCTGCTTCAGTGGTACAGTCATCCCACTTGGTACCTGGCTGGTGGTGCTCAGGCTGTGGTGTCACAGGGACCCCATCACTCAGCATCCAGGGGCTTTGAGAACTCTTCCTCCTGCACAGCCTGGGGACAAGGCCAGCTCACCCTTCCCCACCCACTGCACCCTCGCCTCCAGGGTGGCCTTGAAGCCAGATGCAGTTGTAATTGGAGACAGACTCTCAGAGGCAGTGCATTTTTCTTATGAATAATAATGAAACAAAATTGCCAAGGCAACATCAGAGAAGCATTGAGAGAGGGTGGGGGGAAACGGGGCACAGGAACGCACATTTCCTCCTTTGTCACCTTCCCGGGACAGGCGGCTGCACGGTAGACTGCTGGCTGTCCTGGGTAGGAGGCAAGGCTGAGCTCCACATTTTGCCCACAATGTTGCGTTTGTCTTTGTTTTTGTTTTTCCTTTTTTGCTTTCTCCAGTAACTTCCATTTACAGCTAGTCGAATCTTGCGTGTATGTTTTGTGTTTTTTTCCCCCCAAAGCACTTGAATGCCTGTGTAGGGCGACATGTAACTTGTGCATCTCGTTCACGTGATGAGCAGATAACACCGAGGTCAGTAAACCCTCCTGTGCTCCACCCGGTTCACCCTTACCTCTCTCCCGTTTGTTCAGCTTCTATTTCAGTTACAAGCAGATAAATGAGCTTGCAGGGCCATCTGGGTGTGTTTCCTGCCAAACGCTTTTTCAGAAGTTCCGACTTCAGCGGCTGCGGTTTGGAATCTTCACATGGAAAGCCAGCAGCTGCTCGGGCAGCCAGACGCCTGTGCTGGTCCAGTGGCCTGTAGCTGCTGCGGGGATCGGAGGGGAGAGGGGGAGAGCCGGGGTCACGACGTCACGGACAGCAGTCACAGCTTGGAAGACATTTGGGCTTTCCGACGCTTTCCATTCCTGTTTGACTCTCACCTCCTGGGCGAGGGGATGTGTCAAAGCTCAGGCACTAACTCATTCATCTCTTCCCACCACGGGAGGAAATCATGTTCCCAGTTTGGAGAACAAGAAAGCACAGATGCTGAAAGGTCAGATCTTGCACAAGCCTGGGCTCTTTTAAAAAGGACTTCCCCCCCTTGCCTTGCTCAGATGGTTCACGACAAATTTCCCAGCTTTTCTTTCCTTTCTTCTTCAAAACAAGGAATTAGGAGGAACACGCACACAACACATGCTAAAAAATTGTTCCAAACAGGCCTGATCCAGAGATAAATCCAGTCTGAGATCTTGTTCTGAAGTTTTCAAGAACACAATAGCAGGTCGAACTTTAAAACTCAAGCTTTTGTCTTCCTTTTGTTTTTATTTTATTTTATTCATTTTATTTTTTGAGACAGGGCCTTGCTTTGTCTGCTGGGCTAGATTGCGGTGTCATCATCATAGCTCGCTTCAACCTCCAATTCCTGGGCTCAAGCCATCCTCCTGCTTCAGCTCTCTAGCAGCTGGGACTACAGGTGCACATCACAATGCCTGACTAATTTCTCTATTTTTAGTAGAGATGGGGTCTAACTCTTGCTCAGGCTGGTATTAAGCTCCGGAGCTCAATGGTCTTCTCACTTCAGCCTGTCAGGGTTTTAGGACTATAGGCATGATCCAGGGCACACAGCCACGCATCCCTCTTCTAAAGATGTCCCAGGGAGTGGAAAGGTTCCTCTTTCACTACCACGGGGAGGGAGGGACAGTAAAATCCCTTCTATGTGACCACAGGTAATGATACTTTTACGAATGGCCATGAGTCACAACTGGGAACTTCCACAGCGGTTATGTGTGGCAGGGCAGCCACGTGTCCCCCCCACACCCCTCCATGGTAACTGGAATGCACCAAAGAGCCTCCTCCTCTCTGGGGAGCTAAATGGGTTTCGTTTAATCAGAGCTTCCGCTTTCTTGAATCTGAGGCAGAATACACCTGCAGCTTGAGGTTTACCTGGACATTGCTACGGCGAAAATCAAACGCTTCGCCTAGAGCTAATTAATTCTTAAGGATGAATAATCTCCATCTTAGCTTCTCTCCTAGTCATTGTAAAGACTGAGCTGACTCCATTTTATTAAAACTAACTCCATCTTGTTCCTCAGCCTTCATTTTGCAGCAGCATACATACCGAAAGTGTTAGGTAACCTACTCCCTTCCCCGCCCCTCGTCCTTGTGTCTGCCCGAGTGATAGCAGCTCCTTCCCAGACCAGCCAAGGACAAGTATTACTCAGTCCCCCAGACCTCTATCAGCTCACCCCACACCCCCTCCCTTTTTCCTTTCTGTACCCATAAAAACCCCCTGCTTTTCGAGGGTGCGGGCTTCTCCATTTTCCTGCTGCGCCAGGTGTGAGAGGCCCCCAAGCCCGAGCTTGTGAATAAACCTCTTGCTTTTGCATCGGATTTAGTCTCTCAGTGATTTATGTGGGGGATCCCTTGAGCTGGGCACCACAGTCATTATCTGACCTATGGGCATTCCAGCACAGTTTCTGTTCTAATGATGTAGCAGAAAATGTGCCATGACTTATACACTAAACGTTTACACACTACTTTCAACCCTAACCATCACATTTGGGAATTCTTGGCCATAGAAAGATCTTGAAAAGCATTGCAGTATATTCCTGAGCTCACAAAAATAACATTTATTGAGAAGCTACTGTGTGCCAAGGACCATCCTAAGCATACGCTATCTTATTTAATTCTCACAATAACACATACAAACGCAGAGTAGCTACACAGAGAACAGACCACGCTTCCTTACTTTCCAGATTCATTTAACTTATAGGAGACTAACTACAGACATGATGGGTGGAGCACTGGCACAACAGTAATGCCAGCTACACATTGATTCTGTTGCTGTCTCTACTCCAGTTTTTAGGGGTGTCTGAGGAAGAACCTCGTGGCATATTTATTTCATAAACTCAGCAATAGTAATTACTCATTGCATAGAAGTCTCTACTGAGTAAGGGAGGGAGGCCCTCTGCACTCATGGGGCTTACATTGTGTAAAGGAAGACAGGCCCAATTACATGATGAATGACCACTGATTGCAGGGAGAGCAAAGTCTATACCACAGAGCACCGGACCTGCCCTGGTGGCTCAGGGACACCTCTCTAACACCTGAAAGATGAGGAGGAGTTAACGAATTTGGGTCAGAAGGGTTAGACCGAAAGCATTCTAGGCAGAGGGAAAGGCGTGGGTGGGGGCCATCTGGGGAGAAGGAGCTTATGTTTCAGGGACAAGAAGAAGACCCAAGTGGGTGAAGTGTGGTTGGTGAAATGAAGAGTGACGAGAGAGGAGCGAGGTCACACCACTGCACAGATAGCTCCAGAAAGTCCTCTGTGCCCCCAAAAGGCTGTGAATAACACAGTGCTTTGCTAGGACCCCTGTCCCATGCTGGCACTGCTCTTTCTGGCAGACGTTACCTGATCTGTGGAAAGAAAGATATACTCCTACCCCTGCATAAGACACCCAGTTCTGGGCTCCCAGTGCACTGGCTTAGACATAGACAAAGGGGCTCCTGCCTTCCTTTTCTCTCTCTCTTCCTCAGAGCAGAAATGTGTGTATGTGCGCCCACACTTCTTATCTGTTTCTTTCCAAGTTATATTGTCATGTTGTTTCAGGACTGTTGAGATTCAGTACAACCACAAATGGATTTAGGGACATTTTCATGAAAATATGTATTTTCATGGAAAATGCATACATTGACCAAAATCTAGGGATTCTAAAGGAGAATACTCATCAAGCTTCAAAAATTATCTTTCTACAAGGCAACACCAACTTGCTGGCTACCTCTTTACTTTTTTTTTTTGTTTGTTTGTTTGAAGTCAGTAGGATCTCTCTTTATTGAGGTATTTCAAATAAGTAAACACTTCTGAGACTTTTAGATATTCAAAGGTCCCATTTACAAGACATGATTCTGAAGAGGCTGCCTCTTTCAGATCAAGGCCGTGTAAAACATTTATGTTTCAATCAGCAGCTTTTTCTTTTAATGATCTTCAAGATGTTAGGTCCCCAGGTTCCCATTTGATTATTTTATGTCATTTTCTGGGACTGTCATCTTCTTCGTTTCCTTACACTGTCTTAAGCACTTTGAGTGTGCTGATAGAGAAGTATAGAGTTACTGCAGGAGCCCTCAGGAGTGAGAGGATAGGAAATGAGAATTCATAGCTGCAGTAGCTGTGATGGGTGAGCAGCCCACTTGCAAGGCCCCAAGGTAGAGTGCTGGTGCCTTGGGAAGGCAGAAATGCTCAGCTCTAGTGCTCATCACTGAACATTGGATTCAGCCGCTGAGTGACTCGGATAAAGGTAGTTCTGTGGCTCAACTCCTTCAGCTGAGCTGCTCCCACATAAGTACACGTAGAGTGAATCCCTCCCAGGATGTCTCGGATGGTATGTTCCACATCCCCTTTAAAGGGAATTTCCACTGCCTTTCCCTCTGAGGTCTCGTACTCAGCCATGCTCTGTTCATGGCCATTTCAGAATTCATTCCACAGAAGAGTTTGTACTTCTTTCCATTCTTCTCAGTGAGGTCACCACTTGACTCACTGTGCCCAGCCAGCATGTCACCCAGCATCACGAAGTCAGCCCCAGCACCAAAAGCCTTGGCCACATCCCTAGGACAGCTGCAGCCTCCATCGGAAATGATGTGGCCATTAAGGCCATGAGCAGCATCAGCACACTCCATCATTGCACTGAGCTGTGGATACCCCACTCCAGCCTTCTTCCGAGTGGTACATACAGAGCCTGACCCAATTCCCACCTTGACGATGTCAGCCCCAGAGAGGATTAGCTCTTCCACCATTTCTCCTGTTACCACATTCTCTGCCATCATGGTGTGGTGGGGGAAGCGCTTCCTCAAATCCTTCACAAATTCAACAAAGTGTTCAGAATAGCTATTTGCCACACCCAGGCATATATAGTTCACTTGGGGAATAGCTTCCAAGATCTGTTCCCGATGCTCAAAGTCAAAGGAGCCTGTGCCTGAGCTGGCAGCCAGATGCTCAAGACAGTCAGGATTCTGTCTAGCAAACTCTTGTCACTGATTGAGGCTGTAGTGCTATGGACAGCAGCGAAGAGGGAGAACTTACAGAGAACCTTGGCCATTTCAAAGGTGCCCACAGTATCCATATTGGAGGCAATGATGGGGATCCCAGTGTATATCTCACTTTGAGACTTAAGGGTGTTGCCTTTGGGCCTCAACAAGACATCCTTAAAGTCCAGTTTCACATTGTCGTCTATATGAGACATGACGGGAGCCTTGGGGTAGCGATGAATTTGAAGGGCTCTGTGTCTTCATCCCAGGTACTGTTTGTTGGAAAGGAAAACTGGGAAGGGCTTGTGAGTGACCCCGAGGGTTCACTCTTTACTCTATTACACTTCCTTCTCCCACCCTGCAGACAGCAATGGAGTAAGGGCTGATTTAAAGGGGAATGAATGTCCCTCTTTACTTTTTATAGCGGGTTTCACACAAAAACACCGTGTGAGGAACAGGTTGATGTAGATGCATCTAAATAAAAGGATTATTGTAACTGTTGTTGGAAATATCGTAGCAGAGGCTGAGGGAATGTTTCTTGGAGATGAAGGAGAAAGAATTCAAGTATTGGATTAGCTCTGATTCTTCTCATAAAGGTTTTATTCAGAATTTAGACCTGAAGGGGAAAGCAGGAGCCAGTATCGACCATTTCATTTTCATTTAGTTTCCCTCTCTTTTTTTGAGTGTTAACTTGCCTCTCATGTTTTATATATACTACAAAACCATATTTATACTTGCTTGATTAAAAACTAAGTTTCACAACACCTAACCATTCAGAATACATTGGACAGTAATGTCTACTACTGCCACATATTTATATAAAGTAATGTATGTATTGGGTGGCACCTGTGGTTCAGTGGGTAGGGCGCCGGCCCCATATACCGAGGGTGGTGGGTTCAAACGTGGCCCTGGCCAAACTGCAAAAAAACACACAAAAACCATAGCCGGGCGCTGTGGCAGCTGCCTGTAGTCCCAGCTACTCAGGAGGCTGAGGCAAGGGAATCACCTAAGCCAAGGAGTTGGAGGTTGCTGTGAGCTGTACGAAGCCACGGTACTCTACCAAGGGTGATAAAGTGAGACTTTGTCTCTATAAAAAAAAAGTTATCAGTGTGATGTTTGCTTCATAGAACATGTTGGGGGAAGATTCTTTCCTCCTCATTTTTTTGGAATAATTTCTGCAGTGTAGGAATAAGCTCTTCTTTGAAGGTTTGATAGAATTCTGGTGTGAAGTCATCCAGGCCAGGGCATTTATTTGTTGGGAGATTTTTTATTGTTTCTGTAATCTCAGTGCTTGAAATTGGTCTGTTCAGGAGCTCTATGTCATCTGAGCTAAGTCTAGGGAGAGGGTGTGATTCCAAATATTGATCCATTTCCTTCACATTGTCAAATTTCTGGGCATAAAGTTTCTGGTAGTATTCAGAGATAGTCTCTTGTATCTCTGTGGCATCAGTTGTAATTTCCCCTTTATCATTTCTGATTGAGGTTACTAGAGATTTTACTTTTTTATTTCTAGTTAGTCTGGCCAAAGGTTTATCTATTTTATTTATTTTTTTCAAAAAAAAATTCGTTTCATTACTTTTCTGAAAGATTCTTTTGTTTTAAATTTCTTAATCTCTGATTTGATTTTGGATATTTCTTTTCTTCTGCTTCTTAGATTGTTCTTCTTTTTCCAATTCCATAAGATGGCTTGTGAGTTTGTTGATGCGCTCTCCTTCTGTTTTTCCAATGTAGGCTTCTAAAGCAATAAATTTTCCTCTCAGGACTGATTTTGTTGTATCCCATAGTTTTGGGTACCTTGTGTCTTCATTGTTGTTCTACTCAAGGAAGTTAATGATTTCCTTTTTTCTTTTTTCCTGCACCCAACTGTCATTCAGCATAAGGTTGTTTAACTACCATGCCTTTGTGTGAAGTTGAATGTTTTTGTTGGACCCAAACAAGGAAAAGATTCAGCTAAAAAGGAGAATTTCAGACCAATTTCACTAATGAATATAGATGCAAAAATTCTCAACAAAATCCTAGCCAATCATAGTCAAATCCTAGCCAATCATAATCCTAGCTTATCATCAAAAAGTCATACATCATGATCAAGTAGGTTTCATCCCAGGGATGCAAGGCTGGTTTAATATACACAAGTCCATAAACATTATTTACTATATTAACAAAAGCAAGACCAAAGACTATATGATCCTCTCAATAGATGCAGAAAAAGCATTCGATAAAATCCAGCATCCTTTTCTAATTAGAACACTGAGGAATACAGGCATAGGTGGCACATTTCCTAAACTGATTGAAGCTATCTATGACAAACCCACAGCTTATATTTTACTGAATGGAGTAAAACTGAAAGGTTTTCCTCTTAGAACTGGAACCAGACAAGGTTGTCATCTGTCACCACTACTATTCAACATACTGCTGGAAGTTCTAGCCAATACAATTAAAGAAAACAAGGAAATAAAGGGCATCCAAATGGGAGCAGAGGAGGTCAAATTCTCTCTCTTTGCTGATTATATGATCTTATGCTTTGATAATCCTAAAGACTCAACCATAAGACTCTTGGAAGTCATAAAAAAATACAGTAATGTCTCAGGATATAAAATCAATGTCCACAAGTCAGTTGCCTTTGTATATGCCAATAACAGTCAAGATGAGAGGTTAATTAAGGACACAACTCTTTTCACCATAGCTTCAAAGAAAATGAAATACTTGAGACTACACCTAACAAAAGAGGTGAAGAACCTCTATAAAGAAAATTATGAAACCCTAAGAATAGAAATAGCAGAGGACTTTAACAAATGGAAGAAAATACCATGCTCATGGCTGGTAAGAATCAATATTGTTAAAATGTCTATATTTCCCAGAGCAATCTACCAATTCAACACCATCTGTATTAAAATACCAACATCCCATTTTCAAGACTTGGAAAAAATGATTCTGTGTTTTGTCTGGAACTAGAAAAATCCCCGTATAGCTAAGGCAGTTCTCAGTAATAAAAACAAAGCAGGGGACATCACCATACCAGATTTTAGGCTGTACTACAAGGCTATAGTGGTCAAGACAGCATGGTACTGGCACAAAAATAGAGACCTAGACATTTGGAATCAAAGAAAATCAGGAAATGAAACCAATAACTTACAACCACCTAATCTTCAATAAACCAAACAAGAACGTCCATTGGGGGGAAAGACTCCCTACTCAATAAATGGTGCTGGGAGAATTTGATATCCACATGTAAAAGACTGAAACTGGACCCACACCTTTCTCCACTCACAGAAATTGATTCAAGATGAATAAAGGACTTAAATTTAAGGCATGAAATGATAAAAATCCTCAAAGCATAGGAAAAACACTGGAAGATATTGGCCTGGGGAAAGACTTTATGAAGAAGACTGCCATGGCAAGAGCAGCAACAGCAATAATAAACAAATAGGATTTAATTAAACTGGAAAGCTTCTGTTCAGCCAAGGAGACAATAACCAAAGAAAATAGACAACCTACCCATTGGGAAAGGATATTTGCATATTTTGAATCAGACAAAAGCTTAATAACTAGGATCTATACAGAACTTAAATTAATCCACAAGGAAAAAACCAACAATCCCATACATCAACGGGGAAGAGAGATAAACAGAACCTTCTCTAAAGAAGACAGATGAATGGCTAACAAACATATGAAAAAATGCTCATCATCCCTAATTATTAGAGAAATGCAAATTAAAACCACCCTGAGATATCATCTAACGCCAGGGAGAATGGCCCACATCGCAAAATCTCAAAACTGCAGATGCTGGTGCAGATGTGGAGAGAAGGGAACACTTTTACACTGCTGGTGGGACTGTAAAGTAATACAACCTTTTTAAGAGGAAGTATGGAGAAACCTCAAAGAACTCAACCTAGACCTCCTGTTTGATCCTGCAATCACATTACTAGGCATCCACCCAGAAGGAAAAAAAACCTTTTATCATAAGGACACTTGTACTAGACTGTTTATCACAGCTCAATTTGCAATCATCAAAATGTGGAAACAGCCTAAATGCCCTTCAACCCAGGAATGGATTGGCAAGCTGTGGTATATGTATATCATGGAATACTATTCAGCCATTAAAAAAAGGAGATTTTGCAGCATTTGTCTTAACCTGGATGGAGGTGGAACACATTATTCTTAATGAAGCATTACAGGAATGGAGAAGTATGAATCTTATGTATTCAACTTTGATATGAGGACAATTAATAACAATTAATGATACAATGGGGCATGGTGGAAGCGGAGAGCAGACATACAAGGAGGGAGGGGGTGAGGGAAAAGAAAAGAAAAAGAAAAGAAAAGAAAAGAAAATAGTGAGTAATTCTCCCAAAAATTGGATTTAATTTTGACCAAAGTACATTACTTAAACATTAATTTTTAATTCAACTTGTTAATATGTTGTTTAGGATATTGCATTTTCATTTATAAGTGAAATATGTTTGTAATTCTCTTTATAATAATATATTTTTTCCAATTTTAATATCCAGATGAAGTAGCATGATTTTGAAGTATTTCTTCTTTTTCCAGTGTCTGTAAGATTTGGTATGATCTGTTTTTGAAATTTTCTTTTATTTTTATTCATAAATATTAGTTGTCTATTTATGAGACTTTGGGAAAAAAATTTATGAGACTTTGGGAGACTTCTTAAAAAATAAGTTAACTGATGACTCCCTACTGAACCTCAGATTCAAAGCATTCTATAATAGACATACTCTTATCTGACAACGTGAATGTTACATTTTTGCATTATTATTGCTCAATATTTTGTTGCAGCAATCGTCTGATTTCTTTTTTTTTTTTATTGTTGGGGATTCTTCGAGGGTACAAGAAACCATGTTACACTGGTTGCATTTGTTGGGTAAAGTCCCTCTTACGATCGTGTTTTGCCCCCAAAAGGTGTGGCACACACCAAGACCCCACTCTCCTTGCTCCTTCCCTCTCTCTGCTCTTCCTTTCCCCACCCCTCCCTCATTCTTTCTCTCTCTGCTCTCCCCTTCCCTCACCCTCACCGTGTCAATAATTGTCATTAATTGTCCTCATATCAAACTTGAGTACATTCATGCTTCTCCATTCTTGTGATGCTTTACTAAGAATAATGTGTTCCACTTCCATCCAGGTTAATACAAAGGCTGTAAAGTCTCCATTTTTCTTAATGGCCAAATAGTATTCCAAAGTGTACATAATTGTCTGATTTCTTTTCTGAATGTATTTATCTTTGTTCGTTCTTTACGAAGTTTTTGTTTCTCATTCATATCTTAAACAATGTTATTGTTACTAAATTTTAAGCCTTTGTAATTTTGTGAAGGCAGAAAGTGGAAACCAAATAAACACATGTGTATGCAAAAAAAAAAAAATAATATATGTATTATGCAAAGTAATATGTGTATTTTACAAAGTAATTGCTGTTTAAAGCTCATTGAAATGCCAAGCTTGTGCTTGACCATTAACAAAATTACACAATTCTTTGTGTTATGAACTTAGCAAATATTTCTAAAGCAGGCTTGTGATGACAAACTCACATCAACTTAACAGTGTAGAATGTTTCCATTTTGCATTCCACAATCTTTTATTCTTCTTAAGTTAGTTTTCCAGTCATCTAGCTATTAGTGACATCCTCTGTGTTCCATGCACTGGGCAGGGGGCCTCAGGTCTAGACCAGATGCACTGCTGGAGAAGGCAGGTGCTCTGGGAGGAATGCAGCTTGTGTTCTCGACAGAGTGCTCTTTGATTAAAGTGCAGGGCATCTTGGCAAAATCTGCTTCCCAGTATGGGCTTTCTCTTTAAGGTATCTCAAAGTTTGTCTCAAGAAGAGCCAAACCATCATCATCTGAAGTATTATTCTGTCTGCTCTTTGTTGCTCCCCACAAACTACTGCTGAGGACACCAGGGTAGAATGATCTTCAGCTCACCAGAACAGACTCAGACCTCAGTCATTGTGTGTATGATATGCCTTCTGCCTTGTCTGGAAAACTTACTTTCTTCTCCACCAGAATATGTGGAATATATGAAAAAATTATGGTGATAACACTAATTTGCTGCCAGTCCTACTGCTGTTGCTTCTATGGAGCCACTACCACCACCACCTCCATCACAACCTAGTAACACCCTCATTACTACCACCACTATCGCCACCACCTTCATCACAACCCATCATTACTATCATCACTATCGCCACCACTTCCATAACAAGGGTTCCATAACAACCCTTCCTACTACCATCACTATCCCTGCCACCTCCACCATGACCCCATAATTCCATCATTAAAACCATTGCCACTGCTACCTCCAATACAACCCTTCATTACTACTATCCCTACCACTACCCATCATTACAACTATCACAACCCATCATCATTACTATGATCACTAGCAGCACCACCTCCACCACAACCCCATAATACCATTATTATAGCCATCACCACCATTGCCTCCATCACAAGTCCCCATTACTACTGTTACCACTGTCACTACCTCCATCACAACCCCATAAAACCATCAGTACTACCACCACTACCACCACCATCACCATGACCCATCATTACTACCATTACCACTGCCACCCCTCCATCACAACCCCATAACAGCATCAGTACTACTATTAGCACCACCACCTCCATCACAATCCATCATTACTACCATCATCACCACCACCTCCATCACAACCCATCATTATTACCATCATCACCACCACCTCTATCACAACCCATCATTACTACCATCATCACCACCACGTCCATCACAACCCATCATTACTACCGTCACCACCACCGCCTCCATCACGATCCATCATTACTACCATCATCACTACCATCTTCCTCATGACCCATCATTACCCACCATCAGTACCACCTCCATCACGATCCATCATTACCCATCATCAGCACTGCCACCACCTCCCCCGTCTGCACTTGAGAAGGGCCTGGAATGTGCAGTGCCTGACTGGTCTCTTCATCTTTTCTATAAATGCAAAATTATCTTCTCCACCAAACGTGTGTTTTCTGTGATGGCCCAAGTTTCTACCACTACTTACCAGTCAGAGAAGCCCAAACCCTGGGAGTCATTCTGGGCTCCTTCCCCTTTATTTCTTCCACCTCAAATTCAGTCCCCAGTCCCAATCAGTTCTGCCTTTTCCTCCTCTCAGTTCCCACAGCCATTGTGTTAGTTCAAGTTCTATAACTTCCCCCTCCATGTCCGGGAGGCTAATTGTAGTAAGTAGCATACAGTGAGGAAAAAATAGGTGTGTGTGTTGTGGGGTGCAGGCTTTGGCTCACATTCTAGCTCTGAAACTCTACTATCTCTTATCTTCCTGAAGCTCAGGTGCCTTCTTTATAAATGGGACACAGTGACACCCAGGATTCTCGCTGTTGCTGAGACCTATGAGGTAATGTTGTACATGTGGTACTTAATACAAGGCAGGTGCTCAATAAATGGAAGATGGCTTCCCATCACTGCACCACTAGGTAGCAGAAATAGCTTGTAATTTGTCTCCCAGGCTTCCTGCCCTCATGCCTATCACCTGCCACACCACTGGGGAGAATGCTGCAACGAAGCCGCAATTCAGACTGAGGATCCAGTGCCTACCAACCTCTCCGGTCTTGCCTTCCCCACTGGCTCTAGGGTTCTTGTTCCAGCCACGCAGAGCAGCTGGGAGTTCCTCAGATGCCCCACAGACAAAGACACTCACATTCTGCTGTGGGGAGAGTCAAGCCATAAAGACTTGGGGCTACGTGCTTTGACATCACACATGTAAGAAAGAGACGACCGAGTAAAGGACACTGAAAGAAATAAACACTGGCGAGGTGCCTTCAGCTGGATGGCCAGAACCACAAATGAGGTTTACTAGCAGGGTCCCTCTCTGGGTGGAGCTCTATAGCTGGTCGTGGTCTGGAGGTAAACTGAGAGAGAAGCCGGCTGCTTTCCTGAGGAGGCTGAGAGACTGAGGGGAGAGGAGTGAGGGGAGAGGACTGAGGTGAGAAAGTGAGGTGAGAGGAGTGGGGTGAGAGAGTGAGGTGAAAAAGTGAGAGGACAGGAGTGAGGGGAGACAGTGAGGGGAGAGGAATGAGGAGAGAAAGTGAGGGGAGAGAGTGAGGGGAGAGAGTGAGATGAGAGAGTGAGGGGAGAGAGTGAGGGGAGAGAGCGTGAGGGGAGAGGAGTGAGGGGAGAGTGTGAGGGGAGAGAGTGAGAGGAGAGAGTGAGGGGAGAGAGCGTGAGGGGAGAGGAGTGAGGGGAGAGGAGTGAGGTGAGAGAGTGAGGTGAGAGAGTGAGGTGAGAGAGTGAGGTGAGAGAGCGAGGGAAGAG
>CAUYRH010069279.1:0-10075 GCA_963574655.1 Perodicticus potto | reverse complement strand
GTTGGAGGTTGTCCTTAGTAAAGCATCACAAGAATGGAGAAGCATGAATCCCATGTACTCAATTTAGGACAATTAATGACACAGTGGGGGTGGGAGTGGGGGAAGGGGAGAGCAGAGAGAGAAAGAATGAGGGAGGGGTGGGAAAGGAACAGCAGAGAGAGGGAAGGAGCAAGGGGGGTGGGGTCTTGGTGTGTGCCACACCTTTTAGGGGCAAAACACGATTGTAAGAGGGACTTTACCTAACAAATGCAATCAGTGTAACCTGGTTTCTTATACCCTCAATGAATCCCCAACAATAAAAAAAAAAAAAAAGAGTTGGAGGTTGCTATGATGATGCCACAGCACTCTACCCAGGGC
Source organism: Perodicticus potto (assembly GCA_963574655.1). Taxonomy (NCBI): domain Eukaryota; kingdom Metazoa; phylum Chordata; class Mammalia; order Primates; family Lorisidae; genus Perodicticus; species Perodicticus potto. Next base: position 9,718 of record CAUYRH010069279.1, on the reverse strand, counting down.
GACAGCTTCAGACTCCGTCTCAAAAACAAAAAAAAAATAAATAAAATTATTTCACTTTTTCTTGCTAATTTCTTTGTAGATAGGAAACAGAGGCATGAAGATTCAGAGTGACAAGGCCAAGGTGATACTAGCTATTTTTTTTTTTTTTTTTGAGACAGAGCCTCAAGCTGCCACCCTGGATAGAGTGCTGTGGCATCATAGCTCACAGCAACCTCCAATTCCTGGGCTCAAGCGAGTCTCCTGCCTCCACCTCCCAAGTAGCTGGGACTACAGGCACCTGCCACAACGCCTGGCCATTTTTTTGGTTGCAGCCGTCGTTGTTTGGCGGGCCCGGGCTGGATTCGAACCCGCCAACTCAGGTGTATGTGGGTGGCGCCTTAGCCCGTTGAGCCACAGGCACCGAGCCAAGGAGATACCAGCTTTTGATGCAAATGTTCACATCCAAAATGCCCAGCCTCTAACACAAGTGCTAATCCCGTACTGTGTTAGAGGCAGCAGACTCTGGATATTATCCCTTTATTGGATATACAGTTTGTAAATATTTTCTCCCATTCTGAAGGTTGTCTATTTACTCTATTATTTCCTTTGGTGTGCAGAAGCTTTTGTTGTTGCTGTTTTGAGTCAGAGTCTCAAGCTGTTGCCCTGGGGAGAGCGCCATGGCATCATAGCTCACAGCAACCTCCAACTCTTTGGCTCAAGCAATCCTCTTGCTTTAATTTTTTGTTTATTAAGAGACAGAGTCTCACTTTGTCGCCCTCAGTTGAGTGTCATGGCGTCACAGCTAACAGTAACCTCCCGCTCTTTGGGCTTAGGCAATTCTCTTGCCTCGGCATCCTGAGTAGCTGGGACTACAGGTGTCCACCATAACGCCCGGCTGTTTTTTTGTTGCAGTTTAGCTAGGGCTGGGTTTGAACCCACCAACCTTGGTACATGGGGCTGGCGCCCTACTCACTGAGCCACAGGCGCTGCCCACTTCAGTTTTTTTCTAATTTTAGTACAGACAAGTTCTTGCTTTTGCTCAGACTAGCCTCAAACTCATGAGCTTAAGCAATCCACCTGCCTCGGCCTCCCAGAGTGCTAGGATTACAGGTGTGAGCCACTGCGCCAGCCTGTGCAGTATTTTTTTAAATTTACTTCTCATTCATTTTTGTTGTTGCTATGTTTGCCTTTGGGGTCTTAATTATAAATTGTTTGCCTAGATCAATGCCTAGTTTTACTACGTTTTCTTCTAGAATTTTTATGCTTCCATATCTTATATTTAAGTCTTTTATCCATTTTGAATTAATTTTTATATGTGGTGAGAGATATGTATCCCGTTTTGTTCTTCTGCATGGAGCTATCCAATTTTCCCAGTACTGTTTATTGAACAGGGTTTCCTTTGTCCAGTGCATGTTGTTGTCTGCATTGTCAAAGATTAGATGGCTATAGGCAGATGGTTTTTACTTCTGGATTCTCTATTCTGTTCCAACTTTTATATCAGTACCACCCTATTTCGGTTACTACATACAGCCTTGTAGCATGATTTGAAGTCAGGTAATGCAATGCCTCTAGATTTCTTCTTTTTGCTATTTGGGCTCTCTATTGGTTCCAAATGAAGTGGAGGATTATTTTATTATTATTATTATTCTTTTCTGTTTTTTTTTTTTTTAATTATTTTTTATTGAGTCATAACTGTGTACAATAATTCAGTCATGGAGTACAGCGCGCGGGCTTTGCCCTTGGTAGAGTGATGTGGTGTCACACAGTTCACAGCAACCTCCAACTCCTGGGCGATTCCCTTGCCTCAGCCTAACGAGTAGCTGGGACTACAGGTGCCCACCACACACCCGGCTATTTTTTGGCTGGGGCTGGGTTTGAACCTGCCACCCTTGGTGTATGGGGCCAGCACCCTGCCCACTGAGCCACAGGTGCCACTTTTTTTGGCTGGGGCTGGGTTTGAACCTGCCACCCTTGGTATATGGGGCCAGCACCCTGCCCACTGAGCCACAGGTGCCACCCACGTGTAGAATTATTTTATCTAAATCTGTGAAATATGGTGTTGGTATTTTAATGGGTATTGTGATGAATCTATAAGTCACTTTGAGCAGTATGAATATTTTAACAATGTTGATTCTACCAATCCATGAGCCCGAATAATTTTCCATTGTTTGTGCAATCTATGATTTCTTTCATCAGAGTTTTATAGTTCTTGCAGAGATCGTTTAGTTCCTTGGCTAATTATATTCATAGGTATTTTATTTTCTTTGTAGCTATTATAAATGGTATTGAGTCCGTGTTTTATTCTCAGCTTAACTAAAATATACCAAAATGTTGATTTGTATACAATGATTTAGTAATCTGAGATTTTGCTGAATCTATTTATCAATTCTAGGAGTCTTCTGATGGAATCTTCAGAGTTTTCTAGATACAAGATCATATCATAAGCAAACAGGAGTAGTTTGGCCTGGTCTGTCTTGATTTGGATACCTTTTATTTCCTTCTCTTGCTCTAGGTAGGACATTGGTACTATATTAAATAGATGTGATAACAGTGGGCAACTTTGTCTTGCTCCAGTTCTTAGGGGGAATGGTTTCAACCTTTCCCCATTCAGTTTAATTTTGGCTGTGTGTCTGTCGTATATGGCTTTTATAATGGTGAGGTACGTTGCTTCTATGACTAATTTGTTGTGGATTTTTATTCTGTAAGGGTGCTGAATTTTATCAAATTCTTTTTCTGCATCTACTGAGATGATTATTTGGCTTTGCTTCTGTTTGTATGATGAAACACGTTTACTGATTTGCGTATGTTACACTAGCATGCATCCCTGGGATGAAAACCCACTTGATCATGGTGAACTATCTTTTTGTGTGCTGTTGAATTCAGGTTACTAGTAATTTTACTGAGGATGTCTGCATTTATGTTCTCATGAGGGATATTGGTCTGTAGTTTTCTTCTTGTGTTGTGTCCTTTCCTGGCTTTGGCATCAGGGTGACACTGGCTTCGCAGAAAGGAGTTAAGGAGGATTTCCTCCTTTTCAATGTTATGGGATAATTTCTGTAGGATAGGTACCAGCTCGTTGTAGGTCTGGTACAATTCAGCTGTCAAGTGGTCTGGTCCAAGGCTTTTTTTGTTGGGAGCTTTTTTTTTTTTTTTAGCAGAGTCTTACTCTGTTGCCCTCGGTGGAGTGCTGTGGGATCATAGCTCACAGCAACCTCAAACTCTTGGGCTTGAACAATTCTCTTGCCTCAGCCTCCTGAGTAGCTGGGACTACAGACACCTGCCACCAGGCCTGGCTAGTTTTTTTATTTTTAGTAGAGATGGGGGTCTCACTCTTGCTCAAGCTGGTCTTGAACTCCTGAGCTCAAGAACTCTACCAGCCTCAGCCTCCCAGAGTGCTAGGATTATAGGCGTGAGCCACCATGTCCTGCCAGGAGATTTTCCTTTTTTTTTACATATACATGTGTTTATTAGGTTTCCACTTTCTGGCTTCACAGAATTAAAAAGACTTAAAATTTAGTAACAATAAGAGTGTCTAAGGTAAGGACTAGAAACAAAAACCTCTTAAAGAATGAACAAAGATAAATACATTCAGAAAAGAAATCAGATGATTACTACATCGAAATATTAAGCAACATTAATAATAATAATGCAAAGAAAGTAACATTCACACTGTCAAATAAGGGTATGTCTATTATAGAATGCTTTGACTCTGAGGCTCAGTATGGAGTCATCAGTTAACTTCTTTTTTTTTTTTTGGAGGAGATTTTTTATTACTGCATCAATGTCGCTGCTCACGTATGGTTTATTTGATCCATTCCACTTCTGGTTAATCAAGTTAGTAGTAGATGGCTTTTGTATATCTTTTCCTTTTCTTTTCTTTTCTTTTTCGAGACAGGGTCTCTGTCACCCAGGCAGGAGGAGTGCAATCATGTGATGATAGCTGACTTCCACCTCATACTACTGTGATCTTCCTGCCCCAGCTTCCCAAGTAGCTCCGACTAAATACACGTGCCATTATACCTGGCTAATTTTTTTCTCATTTTGGTAGAGATGGGGTCTTGCTCTTGCTGGGGCTAATCTCAAACTCCTAACCTTAGGTGCTCCTCCTGCCTTGGCCTCCCAGAGTGCTAAGATTACCGGCAGGAACCACAATACCTGGCCTATTTCAAAGAACCAGTTTTTTGCTTTATTCATCCTTTATATTACTTTTTTTGCTTTCCATTTCATTTAGCTCTGCTCTGAGCTTTGTTTAATTTCTTTTCTTCTGCTGTCTCTAGGTTTGGTTTGCTCTTCTTTTTCTGGTTCCTTGAGATGTGACACTGGGTTTTTAATTTATAATCTTGTTGATGTAGGCATTTAAGGCTATTAACTTTCCCCTCAGAACTGCTTTTACTGTATTTCACAAATTTTTGATAGCTTGTGTCCCCTTTTGTCTTTTCGTTCAAGGAATCTTTCAATTTCCATCTTAATTTCATCATTGACCCAAGATCATTTAGCCACGTGTTAATTTCTCTGACTTTGTGTAGATCTGAGTATTTCCCTTGGAACTCCTTTTATTCCACTATAGTCGAAGAAGATACACAGTATGATTCCCATTTTTTTTTAATTTGTTGAGACTTACTTTGTGGCCTAAGATGTGCTCAGCCTTGGAGAATATCTCATGTGTTGATGAGAAGAATGTAAATTCAGTAATTTTGGAGCAGAATATTCTATGAATGTCTGTTAGATCCATTTGTTCAGAGTTCTGTCTAAGTCTAGTGTTTAAATACAGATTTTCTCCTTCAATGAACTGTCCAGCTCTGTCAGCAGGGTGCTGAAGGCACTGTCAATTATGATGCTATTTATTTCTTTGCTTAGATCTGGTAGAATGTGCTTTACCAATCTGGAAGCTCCTGTGCTAGGTGCTTATATACAAAATATTTACAATATTCTCTACATGCTGAGCATCTCTTTGTAAAATTTAGTAATGAACATTTTGTCAAGAAAGGTATATTTAATTACAATTTACCATTTTTCCGATGTATACGATTTTAGGGTGACTTCTGAGACACTCTGTATTTAGGATTATGTCTTCTTTGTGAATTGGCTCTTTACCATTATACAGTATAATGACCATCTTTGTCTTTTTTTAACCATTATTGACTTAAAGTCTATTTTATCTGATGTCAGAATGGCTACATCTGCTAACTTTAGGTTTCCATTTGCATAGAATATTTTTTCCCAATCCATGTACCTTGAGTTTGTGAGTCTTTACAAATCAGATGTGCTTCTTGGAGACAACATGTTTGTGGTTGTGTTTTCTCATCCATCCAGCTAATCTTTTAAGTGAGGCATTAAGACCATTCACATTCAGCATTAGTACTGAATATCAATGTAGGATACTGTTTTGTTCATCATGTTGAATGATAATCTTGTTGTTTTGTTTTCTCTCTTGTGCTACTATTTTATAAGAACTGTGAGCTTTAATTTTCAGGTGTTTTTACACTGGTGGGTATCTACTGTGCTGTTTCATGGATAATGAAATTCTGAGTATTTCCTGTAGGGCAGCTTTAATAGTGACAAATTCACTTAGTGTTTGCTAGTCTAGAATTTCTCCATCATTTATGACATTTAGTTTTGTAGGATACAAAATTCTTGGCTGGCAGTTGTTCTATTTGAGAAGAGTAAAAATGCAGCCCCAGGAACATGTCTGCTGAGAAGTCGGTGTTAGCCTAAAGGGTTTTCCTGTGTAGGTTAGTTGCTGCTTTCACCTTACTGCTTACAGAATTTTCTTCTTTACCTGGACTTTAGCCAAGTTGATGACTATATGTCTTAGAGATGTCTTATTTGCTATGATTCTTCCCACTTTTCAATGACCATCTTCTATCTAGATATCTGAATTTCCAGTGATACCAGGTAAGTTTTCTTCAATAATTCCCTTGCATATGTTTTCCATGCTTTTTGCATTTTCTTCTCCTCTGTCGAGGATAGCTATAATTTATATACTGGTTCACTGCACATAGTCCCATATTTATTTCTCTTAGTGATTGTTTCTTCTTTATTCTTTTTCCTGCACCTCTGACGGAATGGGTTAGTTTGAGAGCCTTATCTTCAAGCTCTGACATTCTTTCTTCTATTTGGCATAGCCTATTGTTGGAAGCTTTCTGTTGTATTTTGAAATTCCCAAAATGTTTCAATTGTTTATAAATTCTGTTATATTCTTTCTCATGTTATCTAGCTCTTTAGCTACTTTTTCATTTTTTCCTTAATATCCTGACTTTATTTTATTCATTTTATTATTAGTTATTTATTTATTTTTGCTTCTTTTGTTGGTTTTCCACTTTCTCTTCAATCTTGTTCATCTTATTTGGCATCCATTTCTGCAACCCCATAATTTCCTTTTAGTTGGGGTCCATTGCTGTAGGTTCATTGTGATCCCTTGGGGGTGATGAATTAGCTTGTTTTCACATGTTGCCAGAGTTCTTTTGCTGATTTCTTCTCATTCGAAACCTCTTCTCTCAGCTCAAGGCAGGTGAGTTTGCAGCATACCTATTCTCCTTTGCTAGGAACTCTCCTACTTAATTTTTCTTTTCCTTTTTTTTTTTTCCTTCCAGAGATAGAGTCTCACTTTGTCACCCTCCGTAGAGTACTGTGGCATCACAGCTCATAGCAAACTCAGACTGTAGGGCTCAAACCATCTTCTTGCCACAGCCTCCTGAATAGCTGGAACTACAGGCCACAACGCGTGGCTATTTTTTTTTTTTTTTTTTTTGAGACAGTCTCACTATGTCGCCCTCTGTAGAGTGCTGTAACATCACAGCTCACAGCAACCTCAAATTCCTGGGCTTCAGTGATTCTCCTGCCTCAGCCTCCCAAGTAGCTGGGACTACAGTTGCCCGCCATAACACCTGGTTATTTTTGTTGCAGTTGTCATTGTTGCTTAGCTGGCCCTGGCTGGGTTTGAACCCACCACCTTCGGTGCATGTGGCCGGTGCTGTAACCGCTGAGCTACAGGTGCTGAGCCACGCCTGGATATTTTTAGAGACAGGGTCTCACTCTGGCTCAGGCTGGTCTTGAACTCCTGAGCTCAAGCAATCCACCCACCTCAGCCTCCCAGAGTGCTAGGATTACAGGCCTAGTGAGCCACTGCGCCTGGCCTGGAACTCTCCTACTTAATGAAAAGAAGGAAAGGGCTCCCAGACGGTGCTTTGGTGACCTACTCTAGAGAACTGACCTAGGAGGGGGTGGTGCACTGAGAGACTATAATGTAGCTGTTCTGTGTTTTCCTGTTCCCCTGTGATTGTCACAGTCCAAACTGGTCCTGATAATCCTCATGCTGATTGGTGGGTTATTTCCTAGGCTGCTACTGGAAGATCAGGCTGGGGGCTGGGTGAGTCCCTCTCCAAAGAGGGAAGATTCCTCTGCTCAGGTTTCCCCAAAGTGATGACAGTGGCAGCTGGGCGAGCCTATCTAGGCAGTGATCACGGGTGTCAGGGCTGTAGGTATTCACTCCAGATGGGCCCAGGTTTGATGGCAGCTCTTGGCTAGCAGACCATGGGGGCAGCCAAAGGGAACTGTGGGGTTCTTGTGGTAGCACTGGAGCCCCATGGACTGGGTCACAGAGCCCAGTTGCAATGTTGGCACCTTGGGGGTGGGGCCGTGGAGTTAGACAGCAGCATAGGAACTATAAAGGCAGAGCTGTAGGGCCAGGTGGTGGCACAGGAGTTATGGGGGCAGGGCCACTGGGTTCTCCTACTGCCCAGGTTCCATAGAGGGAGTCACTGCAGGGCTTCTGAAGTGGAGTCTGTGCACAGGTGAGGATCTACTCTCCCTGCTCCCTCCCCAGCTGGGGCAATGCAGAGACAGGTGCAGCAAAACCCAGGGTTGACCAGGCTCCACGAACCTAAGAGCTCAGAATGGCATTGGTTACAACAACCTGGAAACAAAAGCCACCAGGTCCCTGCTGTGCCCACTCTCCAATGTAATGTTGCTGCACAGACTCCAAGCAGCTCCCTGATCAGTCCAGAGGTCTGCACTGTGGGGAGGAGAGGTCCTCACAGTTCAGGTCACAGTGTACAAGGGGTGGGGGGAGAGGGTACCATTTAGCACCAGGGCTCTCTCCCGTCCTTCCTGTATGGATGCCTCCCCCACGCAGTTTCCACTCTTGCCAAACAGATCACTCTGTCCTTGCCTTCACTCTGAACATCCCCTGTCACTTCAGTAATTCACAATGCTCTTTCCAAGAAGGCCCATCCCTGGGTGGGCATCCACCTGCAACTTCCAATCCTCTCCTTAAGAGCTGCCCGTGTGGTCCACCATTTTCTCTGATTGCACCAAGCACATCAAACTGATGAGTTAGTATAACCTCAGCATATACACACAGAAACTGGAGAGTATGTGAGTCACATTCCCAAGAAGAATGATTTAATTCTCAGAGCCTTAAGAATTTCAACTCTCTGCTCTGCTCACAGCAAGCTCAGACAACTAATTCCACTATGGAATCTGCAGTCACAGAGTTTTGAGTCTGAAGCTGGTGAAGGTGTTTCCTTGACCAGGTTCCGTTGTTGAACCTCTCAGCTCAGTTCCTACAATCACAGAACCTCTGAGACCTCTGAGGGTTGCCATGGAGAGTGCTGGGCACACAGTAGGTGCTCAAGGGAGGTAGGATCATCTCAGAAGCAGCCAGCAGAGATGAGTGGAGATGGGGGCAGGGGCATCCAGGTTTTCTGCAAAGGCCTTTCAACACAGAAAGGGCACAAAGGAACCAGAAGTATCTGACACTCTGGAACAATCTCTCTGGATAGGTGAAGTTTAAAACGTGGCTCAGCGCTTGTGGCTCAACGGGCTAAGGCGCCAGCCACGAACACCTGAGCTGGCGGGTTCGAATCCAGCCTGGCCCACCAAACAACGATGACGGCTGCAACCAAAAAATGGCCGGGCATTGTGGCAGGCGCCTGTAGTCCCAGCTACTTGGGAGGTAGAAGCAAGAGACTCGCTTGAGCCCAGGAATTAGAGATTGCTGTGAGCTGTGATGCCCCAGCACTCTATCCAGGGTGACAGCTTGAGGCTCTGTCTCAAAAAAATAAAAAGTAAGGTAAGGCCAGGCATGGTAGCTCATGCCTATAATCCTACCACTCTGGGAGGCCGAGGCAGGTGGACTGCCTGAGCTCACAGGTTGGAGTCCAGCCTGAGCAAGAGCAAGACCCCGTCTCTAAAAATAGCTGGGCGTTGTGGCAGGTGCCTGCAGTCCCAGCTACATGGGAGACTGAGGCAAGAGAATCGCTTGAGACTAAGAGTTTGAGGTTGCTGTCAGTTGTGATGCCATGGCACTCTATCAAGGATGACAAAGTGAGACTCTTGTCTCAAAAAAAAAAAAAAAAAAAAAAAAGCAAAATAATTTTACCAGATGACAACCAAGCAGGACCAGTAAACTCGGGCCTAGGAAAAACTTTCAAAGTCACTAATACTAGTGCACATTTTCTTTCTTTCTTTCTTTTTTTTAAGAGACAGAGTCTCGGCAAGATGGCAGCCGAGTAACAGCTTCCTTGTGGCTGGGCACGGTGAGACTGGGGAGAGAGGACTTCAGGCATCTCTGGCAGGTGGGATCTACTCAGGAAGGTCCCCTTGGGGACACAGGGAGACAGCGTGAGGCTTCTGGACACCCTGAGGAAGGCAAAAGCGGCAGAGACTGGGCAAGTGGTTGCGTCTGTTCTTTCGGTCTGATCCTGTTGGCGGCTGTGGGTGGGGCAACAGTGGGACT
>CAUYRH010069275.1:0-21801 GCA_963574655.1 Perodicticus potto | reverse complement strand
CCCGATTCAGCAGGAAGCAGTTAGATCGAGTCTTCGCCCTTTTTCCCTAACAGCAGTTAGAGTTTCTACTCAGAGAGGGAGAATTGATGCAGGACATTTGGCGCCCTAGCCCGCTCAGCTGAGCTGGCGGACCTGCCGCCTCCTCTTTGGTGGTATTGGTCCTGCGGCAGCCAGCTGAAGAACCAGCAGGCTGGATGACAGGCAAGGAGGGGAACCTCCAACCCCCACCAGAGGTTCCAATAGCCAAAAAGGCCGGACAACTGGGCAGAGACACCTGTGCCTTGGTGTCTCCTTCACTTTACACTTAGGACTAAATGTGGAACCCCCATTTCCTATGCCTAGGTCAATTTCATGAGAATGTCCATTCACTGATACATTCATTCACCTTGCCCTCTGTGGAAGGGACTGTGTTCATTCGTTTCCTGGCCAAGGAACCCATACACCTCTATATACCCCGAGACTAAAAGCCTAAAGGGGGAGGCAGGGAAAGACCAGGAGAGAAACAAAGAGAGATTTTCTCTCCCCACTTGAGTTCTCTCTCTCTACCAGGAGCTTTAGTGTTTTCTGTATTCTTTTCTGTAAAGAAATTCTGTCTTACCACTGGAAAAAAAGAAAAGAAAAAGAAATTGGTCTGAAATTCTCCTTTTTATTTGGGTCTTTTGTTGGTTTTGGTATCAGGGTGATGTTTGCTTTGTAGAACATGCTGAGAAAGATTTCTTCTTTCTCAATTTTTGGGATAATTTCTGCAGTATGGTTATAAGCTCTTCTTTGAAGGTTTGATAGAATTCTGGTGTGAAGCCATCTGGTCCAGGGATTTATTTTTGTTGGGAGACTTTTTATTGTTTCTTCTATCTCAGTTATTGAAATCAGTCTGTTCAAGAGATCTATTTCTTCTTGATTAAGTCTAGGAAGGGTGTTATTCCAAGTATTGATCCATTTCCTCTATATTGTCAAATTTCTGGGCAAAGAGTTTCTTGTAGTACTCAGAGCCTGTTGTATCTCTGTGGCACCTGTTTTATTTCCCCTTTGTAGTTTCTGATTGAGGTTATCAGAGGTTTTACTTTTCTGTCTCAAGTTAATTTGGCTAATGGTTTATTGATTTTATTTATTTTTTCAAAAAAAACAACTTTTTGTTTTGTTAATTTTCTGAATGATTCTTTTGTTTTAATTTCATTAATCTCTTTTAATTTGGGGTATTTCTTTTCTTCTGCTGGGTTTGGGGTTATATTGTTCTTCTTTTTCCAATTCATTAAGATGGTTCATCCAATGCTATAAATTTCCCTCTTAAGACTGCTTTTGCTGTATCCCACAGGTTCTGGTAACTTGTGTCTTCATTGTTATTATGTTTGAGGGATTTAATGATTTCCACTTTTATCTCTTCCTGAACCCAACTATCATTCAGCATAAGGTTGTTTAATTTCCAAGTCTGTGTGTGGGGATGAACGTATTTATTGGAGTTGCATTCCACCTTTATTGCCTTGTGGTCTGAGAAGATACAAGATATAATTTCCATTCTTTTAATTTTTCTGCAGTTTGATTTGTATCCTAAGATGTGATCAATTTTGGAGTATGTACCATGGGCTGACAAGAAAAATGTATATTCTTTAGCTTTGGGATGTTATGTTCTATATATGTCTGTCTCTTAATCCCATTTGTTCTAGGGTCACATTTAAGTCCTTTGTATTTTTGTTTAGTTTCTGTTTAAGGGATCTGTTCAGTTCTGTCAAGTGATGTTAAAGTTCTCAAGTATCTCATAACTAAGTATTATGGGTTATCATATTGCTCAGACCCATTAAGGTCTGTTTCATAAATCTGGGAGCATTTAAGTTGGGTGAATATTTAGTAAAATTGAAATATCTTCTTGTTATATTGTTTCTTTGACCAGTTTAAAGTGTCTCTCTTTATCTTTCTTAACTTTGGTTGCTTTAACTCTGTCTATATCTGAAAATAAGATTGCAACCCCTCCTTTCTTCTGATTTCTATTTGCTTAAAAAACTGTTTTCCATCCTTTAACCCTGATTTTTTCTTCAGGGCTAGGTATGTCTCCTGGGGACAACATATAGATGGCTTGTGCTTTTTTATCCAATCACTCACCCTGTGCCTCTTCAGTGGTGAATTCAGTCCATTGACATTTACTGAGAGAATTGATTATTATGGTGGACTCCTATTCATCTTATTTTGTGAAAGTTAGTTGTGCAATTTTATCCTTTGCACAATGTGGAAGCTAAATTTTGACTTTTAGCTTCTGGGTGTTTACTTTTCTGGTGATCCATTGTGATGGTCAATGTTGGGAATAGGTCTAAGTATTTCCTGTAAAGCTGATCTTCCTGTGGCAAATTTCCTCAGTACATATATATCCTCAAAAGATTTTATTTCTCCATCAATTTTGAAGCTTAGTTTAACAGGATACAGAACTCTGTGCTGAAATTTGTTTTGTTTAAGAATTTTAAAGGTGGATGACCATGCTCTTCTGGCTTGGAAGGTTCATTTGAAAAGTTTGCTATCATCCTAATGACTCTGCCTCTATATGGTGCTTACACCTAGCTGCTTGCAGAATTTTTTCTTTCATCCTGGCTTTGGAGAGATTTATTACAATGTGTCTTGTTGAGTCTCTGTTTGAGTTGAGATATCCATTTGAATGGAATGTGTCAGGCTCCTTAGTAAAACTTGGGAAGTTTCATTTATGATAGTCTCCAATAGGAGACTTTGAGACAATCTTCTTCCCCTTCAGGGATTCCATTTATTCATATATTTGAATGCGTCGTGGAGTCTCGGAGTTATCTAAGCACCTGTTCTGCTTTCTCTCTTCTTTTAGGCCTCTTTGACTACCTGGGTTAACTTGAAAACTTTATTCCCTGGCTCTGAGGTTCTTCCTTCTCCGTAGTCCAACCCATTTTTAACACTATCTGCTGCATATTTACATTCCCTGATTGTCTCCTTCATTTCCTTAAGCCCTGCCATATCTTTTCTATATTCTACATAACTTTTGTCCAACTTTTGGTTCTGCCTTTCCATTTTCTCATCCATTCCTTTTATTGTCTTTATCATCTCTATTTTAAATTCCCTTTCTGTCAAGTCCATTAATTCTTTATTGGTGGAGTCTTCTGCAGTAGCTGCCCCATGGTTCCTTGGGGAATTCCTCTGTTTTGGTTTTTCATGTTGCCCCAATTTTTCTTTTGGTTCCTCCTCATGTGTTCTTTCTTCTTGTTTGCCTCTTTGTCCTCCTTATTCCTTCTAACTGCCTCCTTCATTTCAAATTACCTTGTCTCAGAGCTTAGGTCTTAAAGTGGCCTCAGCCGGAGCAAAGCCAAACTCTTCTCTGTAGCCAAATAAACAAAATTCCTTGCTCTTAATGACAGTATATTGCAATATGTTACCAGGACACCAGGTGGTGCTATGGTTTTTTAGGAGGCAGCATAGCCAGCAACCTCTACATAACATTTCTATCCCTGGTGACCAATTTCATGGTAAACTGGTAAAAGCACAATTTTAGAATCTCTTATTTATGTAGATTAGAAGGAAAATAATAATTCACATTTCTTTTTCTCCTTCTCAGAGTTTCATTAATATTTCTGTAGAAATATATCCTTGGCTGTTGGTGTCAACTGATTGGAGCTCTGTTCTAATGAGGCCAAGGTCAGGACTTCAGAAGCTCTGTTCCTTAGCCCTGAATGGCACTGTAATTTCTGATTAGCTAAGTTCTAAGGCAGATAAGTGAGGCCCAAGACAGAGCAGGGAAGAAAGTGCCAAACAGTAAAAAACCTTACATATGATAAAGATCAAATTACAAGACCTGCCAAAGGTAAGTTAGGCACAGACAACACTGTCCTCTGCAAGTGTATCAATTCAAAGCATAAAGTATAACTTATGTATACTTCATGAAGAACCTACAGCTTTGATCATCTGCCACCCAATCCCCACTAAAGAACCAACAGATGAAAATGTCATGGATTTGGCTCAAAAAAGCATTCTTGAAGTCTTGCTTCAGGCATTCGCCTCTGCAGTTTCAGAATATCAGTTGGTTAGATTTTCAGATTAGCAAGTCTTCAGCTCAGGATGGCCAAATGGAAAAGGAGCAAGCTGCAAGGGGGACTCTCTCTGGGATTTAAGGGATAAAATCAGATCATAGGGAGATGGTGTGTGCCTGTGCATGGTCAAGTTCACTAGGGAGGAGTGTAAAAGGGATCTAGAGAAGAAGTCATAACCATAAACAAAGACTGTCCCTTAGGTCAAATTTCTCCAGAACTCTAGAATATCTTCAGGACAGGGGAGGCCAGCAGAGAAGAGTGCAGGAGAACACCTGCTGTATTTGGTATGAAGGGACTAATAACATCTATGTGAATGTGTCCATGGGGTTCACTCTGGAAGTCTGGAGGTCACAGAGAACTGTATTATCTCCAGTGGGTTCTTCAAAGATGAAGGGCTATGAGAAACTGACAATGAGCATGGCAGGCCACAGTGGGCACACCAGAAACATTTTTCCAAAAGGCCCACCAAATCAGAAACTGCTGGAGGTAGGGGGAGAAGACTGTGGACTAGAAGTGGCCCATGAGCATGTCACTGTGAAAGGAAGAAGGGGAAACTGCAGAAGAAGGGGTCTCCGTGAGACCACAGAGAAGCAAGGAAGAACATCCAAAGTGAAAAAGAAAGTGACAGGCAACACACTGATACATTTGACAAGATCAAAGTGATCAGTGGGGAGGCATCTACATGAGGGAAGAACAGGACTATAGAGCACTGGAGTCCCACAGGCACTGCAGCCAAGTTGTGAGAGGACTGCTTCCATACCACAGTCCTCTCCCTGGATGGACCAGGGACCTGCCTGGAGTCTGAAGGGAATCCTTGCACCAGAAAACAGGCACAGTGAGGATTGGGTGGCAGCTGATCTTGGGTGTCTGCAGCTGAAGCCATCCTGTGCACTCAGGAGTGTGGCACCAGGTCAGATGGGACTCAGCTTTGCACCAGTGGCTTTCATATCACTTCCAATGGGCTGGGGATGGAGCAGACTAACTGGAGGCTCTTCTGAGCTATACCCCATGAATGGAAGGCAAGCACCCCTCCCTACAACGCAAGCATATCTGAGCATAGGAATTGACTAGGACTCAAAAAAAGCAGCAATAAGAAAACAACTCATTCAAAAGCGGGCAAAAGACATGAGCAGAAGTTTTTCAAAAGAACATTGAGAAATGGCTAACAAACATAAGAAAAAACATTCAACATTGGTAATCATCAGGCACTCACAAATTAAAACCATAATGAGATATCACCTTACTCCTCTTAAAATGGCTTTTATTAAGAATTCCAAAAACAATAGATGCTGGCATGGATGCAGAGAGAAAGGAATGCTTGTACACTGCTGTTGGGACTGCAAATTAGTACAACCTGTATGGGAAACAGTATGTAGATTTTTCAAAGAACTAAAAATAGACCTACCATGCAATCCAGCAATCCTACTACAGGGTATCTACCCAAAAGAAAAGAAGTCATTTTTATCAAAAAGACATCTTCACACAAGTGTTTATTGCACCCCAATTCATGATTGCAAAGATGTGGATTCAACCCAAGTGTCCATTAGTTCATGAATGGATTAATAAAATGTGGTATGTGTATACCATAGAGTACCACTCAACCACAAAAAAGGATGAATTAATGCCTTTGCAGCAGTTTGGAAGGAACTGGGGGCCATTATCCTAAGCAAAGTATCTAAAGAATGATAAAAATAAACACCATATGCAATCTCTAACAAATTGGAACTAACCCCTGGGCACGCAAGTGCACGGAGGGAAGTAAAAGTCATTGAAAGTAAAGCAGAGAGGGAAGCCCTAAACCAACCAACTGGGTACAGTGAACATTATTTGGGTGATGGGCACATTTGTAGCCCTGACACAAGCCGTAGTAACAAAAATATTTATACCTCTTTAATAGTTTGAAAAAATATTTTAAAGAGCTTGGAGGATATTGTGGACCTAAACCCCAGGAGGCTGCTAAAGACAGCATCGCTATTCTCAGGAGTACTCTACTAACGTTTATTAAAAATAAAAAAACACAAAAACGAACAAACAAACAAACAAAAAAGCAGTCATCCAACATGTAAACTCCTGTAATACTCTACAATGAAAAGAATTCTCATCTCTATTACTTATCTATGTGTAACCTTAACAATGTATTACATCTTTCAGCATTTCAGTTTCCACCTCATAAGATGTGGGTTCCACCACACACTGCTTACTTGTTTAGTCACTGGGAGCATTAATATCTTCTTGGACTCAGTGATCATGTTTTGATTTCATTCACATATTTTTTAATTCATTCAACAATATATTTTTCTTGAGTGTCTAAAAAAACATGGCAAATAGTCCCCAAGGGCGTGTAGACTCCATACTAATTTAATTTATGGGAACTGAAAAAGTTCTAGTAGGGATCTTGATAGCTAAAATGATTAATACTATGTCATTTAGCCACTTGCTACATCCACAATGGCCTCCCACAGCTAAGATCAGCTTCTGAGAGGCAGAGTAGGTTTAATGCCCTGGGGTCTTGTTTGCTCTTGCACAGTCTGTGCGAACACAGCCAGGCCAAGAGATTTGCCTTCATGTTTGTTCAGCTTGGTTCTACAAATTAAGAAGGTCATTAATGGAGTGTTGCCATCTGCTGACAAGCTCTTCCAGGCCTTTCACAGAGGCACCTTCATCCACAAGCTACCCTGACTCAAAGCCAGGGTTATAGGTTATGCAAAAGTAGAAGTAGTAGAAGTAGTAATGATTGATACAAAATCATGAACACGCTACCACATCGTGGCACCAGCCTCGATAGCCAGCCACCTGTGAGCTCTGAAGGAAAACACGGAAGAAGAGAAAATAGTAAGATGAAATTCCAACATTACAAGGCAGCAGAAACAGTACCGGAAATCAAACTCCACTTCTGACATTAGGAGACCTAGCCATAAAATTAGGTGAGCTATTCTTTTATAATGAAAGAAAAACCAAAATAATTGAATAAAGCAGCTGAAGAAAACAATTAAATGTGATGCTTCAGGATAGAAATGAAGGCCATTAATAGCCATTAATGTCTTTTGTTTGTAGTATTACGTATGGGATATTGTAGTTTCCATATAGTAAAATGATCTATTTTTCACTTCATTAATCAGAAAACATGATCATTGTGATCAAAAAAAGTGGCCTCATTTTACTTCCCAACCAAGATTTAACTGCGAGTGTTTACAATGAGGTTTCATTTTCTCAAGACTTTATCGCAGTTAAAAGACAGACTACAGCCCATTAGTCCAAAGGCTCTGGATTATTATAATAAATACTTAAAACCACTTATCAAAACAGAGAGCCAGAGCACATTCTGCCATGCACTGGGCCTGATTTTTTAATCAGAGTCTCTCGCTTGCTAATTGGAAGTACTCAGAACTCCAAATGATTTGTCTTTCCGTTGGTAAAAATTTAAAAGGTTTTACACTGGAGACACTTCAGCACTTTTCCCAACTAGGTCACCCTCATTATACTAGCTTTGAAGCTCCTATTACATTTTCTTTCTTAGATGTCAATTCAAGAAAGGAGCTTTCAGGGACAAAAACACTGGCCTTCTCAAACAATGACCGACCTATTCCATTCGTAGGCAGAAAAAAAATCGATTTATTCCAGATTACAAAAACTATTTAATTGTATTTTTTTTAAATAAAATCAACAAAAATCCTGCCTGAGAAGTAAACTGGCTTATTTTATCTGTTTGTGTACTAATCTATAAGGGTGTGTTAAACAGATAACAGATTAGACGGATTGTCAGCAAAAATGTTTGCTTTTTTTTAACTTTTGCTGGAATGGCACACATAATAAGGTTGGCAAAATATCATTCCAGCTAGAATACTAGACCTTGCATTCTGCACAGCACCTTTCTCTAAGGGTTCACAAAATAATGGCTGCCAACCATAAATAGATTGAGGACCACCTGAAAGAGGGAGAAACAGGCTGGACAGGGAGCACTGGGAGGTGATAGTAGCATGGAGGGGGCCAGGGAGCAGAAATCCACTTGAAGAAAACATCCATCTCCTCTGAGGGCAAAGGGTGGAACTGTGAATGAGACTCAGCATCATCAAATCATCAAGTAAGTCTATAAACCAAGCAATTGAAGGTGTACCTATACCCTTAAACACCACGCTTCTCCTGCCTTGGGTCACCACTTCTCTGAAGGACCTCTGAAGGCCACTAGTTGGTAAGTACAGGGATAAGCCCACCAAAGCTAATTCTTTTCTTTCAATAAACATCCTGTTTGAAACTCTAAAGAATATTAGCCTCAAACCTCCCAGAACCCACCATCTGCCAGGTCTTTTGAAAGAGGGCAAAGGTAGTCCACTCCACGGGCTGAGATAATTACTTCTTAAGGAGCAGTTCATTAGGACAGTTGTCTCATTATCAAGCAAGTTCCTTGTACATATACAGCCCACATGAACTAACTCTAAAGAACCATCTCTGAAACTAGGCCAGGGCAAGAAAACCCAAATTATCGTTCATCAACATTCTTATGTTTAGAAATGTTGATAAATGAAACACAAAGTTTTGAGTCTTGAATCTTGAAGTAATTAACAGAGTGTTACCATCTGCTGATGAGCTCTTCCAGGCTTTTCACGGAGGCACCTTCATCCACAAGCTACCCTGATGAACAGTAAGTGCAGCAAACAGTAAAACATAAACCCATAGGCCAAAGAAACATAGTAAATTAGAGGAAAATTTAATGATTGAAAAAAAAGTGGACTTAGGAACATTTCCAGTCTTTTATTTGAGCATGAAATGTACATAAGTTTTATCTTATTTTGGATACTCTTTCCCAACACCTACACATGGAGCATTGCAATTATAAAAAGGACAAAAAAGGGGAAGCAGTTATTGTCATTATGGAATCAAAATTGAGTTATAAGTTGTCAATACAATACCACCTATGGGAGTGTTGTAACTGTGGCCACCCATAAGAAAAATATGGACTCCACTTTAGGTACAAATCAGATAATGATTTATTTACACCTGAGCAGGCAGGTTGCTGCCCCAAAGGGCAAACGGCCCCAAAGAGAAATATAGGCAGCCTTTTATACCCTTTTTGGGCTAATGTGGCAAAGCAAGTATGTACAAAAGTAGAACGTGGCTGGTTACAGGGTGGGGTTACAGTCAGGTAGTTGGCTCAGGGGATTGCTGCGTGGCAGCTCAGGGGGTAACTCAGTAACCATGGGGACAACTTGGAAAGCCCAGTAGCTTAGGAAACTCAGTAACCTGGGAAATTCTGCTTGAGTAAGTTTTTACCATTGTTTAGCTGACTAGGGAATCAGGGAACTCGGAGAACTTCCTTGTAACCTGTTCTCAGAATTAAACCAATAAGGGGGAGGGGGTTGAGATGGACCGGGACTCAGGCTGAAACAGTTAAGGGCCTTTAGGGGTTTTCTTGCCAGGTCTGTTACTACAGGAGGGAAAAATGTGTGACCTTCTGTCCTTTTCTGTCTATTCCCCCATTACTCTTCTCTCTAACTGTCCTTGGTCTTATGTGTTACATTTGGCTACGGTTTATCCATGATTTCACACCTGATGTGTCTTTTTGTTGTTGTTGTTGTTATTGTCTTGAGACAGAGTCTCATTATGTCACCGTCAGTAGAGTGCTGTGGCATCACAGCTCACAGCAACCTCAAACTCTTGGGCTCAAGTGATTCTCTTACTTCAGCCTCCTGAGTATCTGGGACTATAGGTGCCTGCCATAACACCCAGCTATTTTTTGGTTACAGTTGTGATTATTGTTTAGCAGGCATGGGCTGGGCTGGGAACCTGCCACCTTTGGTATATGTGGCTGGTGCCCTATTCACTGAGGTATGGGCACCAAGTTACACACCTAATGTGTCTTAAAAGACACAGGAGAGAGAGGAAATTCCAGCATCAAACTCTAATCCAGTATAGCAAGGGCTCTCTGAGCTCCACTCTTTTCTCTCAAAATTGTCCTTCCCTTTATCCATTTCAGTGAGAGACTGGTTCTTCCATTTTTGCTGTTTATCATTTGTTTGCCCCCGAAATCCACCTGTTCTTTCTCATATTCCTCACCACTCTTGACTCACTTATCTGGACACTATCCAGGCTTCATGTTTCTTCACAGAGAAACATGAAGTCTCTCTGTTCTCACAACACCTTTTTATATTTCCATACAACTCTCTGTAATCTATGTACTTTAGGTAGTTGAGTTTTATTTCCTACATCCCCCCTCCATGAGGCTGCAAGCATTGTGAAGATGGAAATTCTTATGTGATAACATAGCAGAGTGCCTAGACCATAGTAAGTGCTTAATAAGTTTGTATTAAGTAAATAAATAGATTTCAAAATAGAGAACATGGGAATCTGATTATTCTGTTTTCCTTAACTTAGATGTCTTTCCTGCTCCTAGTGACCAGCCATTGGAGACAGTGATTTGCTTATACAACTATGTGTATCACCACCACTGTTATCGATTTCCTTAAATTCATCCATTTCTTCACTCATAAAATTATGAAAACTCAGGATTAGGTGTGTCCTTAAATATCTTTTCAGCCAGTATGTGCCTTTGTTAATTAAACTCTCCTCTTTCAAGTTCAAGAAAACAAGGATTGCATATTGCTTCCTTCTTAATAGTGTAAAAACTTCAAAATTAGGGGGAAACTTAGGAGTGGCGATGTGACAGGGGAATAGAAATTGTTCATGAAGGCTAATCTCTGAATGTCTGAATTCCCACCTTCACCACTTAATGGTCTGCGTGACGTTGAGCGAGTTAAGTAATTCTGGTTTTGGCATGGCTAACATGGACATGAGAATAGATTTGACCCAATAGGGCTCTTACAGAGTTCAAGGGATGACTCCCTCCCACTCAACATCAGTTCTTCTGACTGTGATACTGAGCTGTGTCAGCATTCTTTGTGACACTCAAAGAAGGCGCATCCACCTAGACACAGAGGGGTGTCAACCCAGTGTTTTACCTGGCCATGCAAGCATGAACACCCACTCCCTATTCACCACTCCAGAATAACTTCCTGTGTGAAAATGTGCTGCAAACTGCACAATAAGCTCCAGGAACACTGGCTTTCATTTCATGGGTAGATTAAGCCTAGTTGTGAGCTTCATTGCTGAAATTCTCACTCTGGCCATTGTTTCATAGTCTATTATTCTTGCACACCATGATAAGAGCTGATAGTGGTAACTTTGGTTGTCTATTTATGATATACCTTATACATTTTTCACTTATTTAATCTCTAAAACAATCCACTATGAAGTAATGATTATTATATTATCAGACCATTAACCTTTTTCAAATTAGAAAGGTAGGTAGGTACAGTGGCTCACGTCTGTAATCCTAGCACTCCAGAAGGCTGAGGCAGGGGATTGCTTGAGCTCAGGAGTTAGAGATCAGCCTGAGCAAAAGTGAGAACATCTCTACTAAAAATAGAAAAACTAGTTGGGCATTGTGGCATGCGCCTGTAGTCCCAACTACTTGGGAGGCTGAGGCAAGAGGATCACTTAAGCCCAAGAGTTTGAGATTGCTGTGAGCTATGATGCCACTATACTCTATCAAGGGTGACAAAGTGAGACTTTGTCTCAAAAACAGAAACCACAAAAAAATCAAATTAGAAAAGTAAAGCAAAGGGAGTTTAAATAACTTACCCAGTCACACTATAACCACGTATAGTGAAAAGATATGTTAAAACACAAAAGCATAAAGTAAGTGATGCATTAAAATGAAAATAATTGTAAATGGTTGCAAACTACTAGCTGGTCTGGGCAGCAGGTCTTTCAGAAAAATTACTTAATTTCACTAAAATATATGCATAAAATTAATTTTACCAAAATGTATAAGTTCACATAAAAGTATAAACCATTTGTAAAAACTCTGGAAAAGATTGTAGATATTCATGAGGTAGAAAACTTTGAGACTTTTTGTGACTAAACTTGAGGAAGTTTAGATAAAATTCTGTAAAGGAAGTAAAGAAGAAAAAAGAAGGAAGAAAAGAGAAAGAAAACAAAAAAGGTGGGAAAGAGCATTGAAATAAACTACTTAAACTCCTAATTGTGTGTAAGCCATCTTTTTAGAAACATTTCATTTGTATGATCCAAACTTTTTATCCTTGTCTCTCTTTTCCTTGTATCCATCTGGTAGGACCCAAACTTTTCTTGTCCCTACACTTATGCACCCAAGACTGGAAGCTTAAATCTGTCTTGTCCCCTCCCTTGTTACCCCAGGCAGAATGACACATGATGCCCTCTTCCCTTGACCATTCTGCCCCAGCCAATTCCCCTCAAATTTCAGTTCATTTTAGGTCCTGCCCATGTCTTCCAATCTAGCCACGTGTCTTCAGGCCCTTGTCCTCTCATCTGAACTCCACTCTCTTGTACCAGGAGACACATTGCTATCCTTTTGCTCTTGTGGCGTTGTGGGCACCCCTTCAACCCCCTGCTCCCCCACTGAAGCTGGATGGTTATTTTCAACATCTGCATCCATCATGCCTCCTATATCACCAATAGCCCCCAGCCCTGCCATGACCTTCAGGGTGCACCTATGCTTTCTGACCTCATTTCACAGCTCTCTCCCACTGGCTATCTGTGCCCCAATCTCCAGAACCTTCTCTGTTCAGTCCCCCCTTCTTACTCCTGTATGTGTTTTCTCTTTCTCACCAACACTCTCCTCTCCCCTCTTCACCACCCCTTCCCTGGTGTCAACTCATCTTTCAGATTTCACCTTAAGTCTGACTTCTTAGGGAGACCCAGCCTGACCATCCAGCTGAATAGGTTATTTAGTTGTTTGCTGCACTTCTACAACTTGTTTGTTTGTTTCTGAGCCCTTCCCTGAGCCTATGATTATGCACACTCTCCTTTGGTGTTTTATTTGAAGTCAGGCTTATTCCATCTACCTGACTGTATGTGCTGTGAATTCAGGAGCCAAGCCTGGTTGCCCTCATCCTGTGACCCAGTGAGCCCTGCAAAGAGCCTGCCACATATGCAGTAGCTATCGCCAGACTGAACGATTTCATCTTAAGTTCACAGCAAACCTAATTTTTATTATGCCTGAAGACATACAGCAAACACAGCCACCAACATCAGGTCCAGCATCAGAAACCAGCTCACCCAAATCCCCTGGTTGTCTTAAGTCCCCACAGCACTCCTTCCCAACAGTAGCTGACTTTCATCTCTAAAGAACCAGAGAAAAGTAGTTGGTTTGCAAAATCAAAATATTTTCTGGGTATTGTTGGGTCCTAGAGTGAAATTTTGTCATTAAAGGAATAACTTTTATTCGAAAAGAAAATTTTTTGTGGATTTTAATGAAGCAAATTTCTACTTCCCTTCCAAAAAGATTTTTTTTAATGATACCATCTGTTACAAGTTGAGAGAAAACTCACCCCAGTAATGACAAGTGCAAACATGAATAATGAGAACTCAAGGGTGGAGGAAAAATAGTGTTCTCTCTCTGGTGCGTGTAAGGGTTTTTAGAGAGTCTACGTTATTTGAAGAAACCTTCCAGGGAAAAATAACAACAGCTTTTTATTCGCAATGTGTAGATCAGTGTTGAATTAAACAAAAGTAAAAGAAAAAAAAAAAAGAAAAGAAAAGAACTCCAAACCAACCGAGATTCCAAACTGCTTTGACATAAACAGAACCAGAATATATGACATTAGAAAACATCACAAAAGTTGGCCTCACGGAGCCAAGGAGGGCTCAACAACAAAACAAGCATTGTCAGGGAAAACAGAGTTGAGATCAAATGCAAAAGTAAAAAGGTACTGCCCTGGGAGGCTGCTCAAAAAGTCTCCTCACATTGAACTACCCGGCCCACAGGGCAGCGGGCAAGACGCGGCATTCACCCACGGCCGCCACCGCGTGGCCACTTTAGGTATTACAGCAACTTCAAATGTTTTTAATTCTAATGACTCCCCCAGAGAAAACTACCTATGAAAATTCTCAAATCTGGACAGCATGTCCTGGGATTTTTTTATTACTCTATCTCTCAAGCAATCATTCTAACAAATTGAACTCTCCCCCAGAAAATTGGATTGGAAAGCAAAATAGACCTAATAGTTAAGTTGAATGGGTATAGCCCATAAAATACAAATTTATTTTTGCTCCCCTATGATCCTTTAAAATTTATTCAATTTATTCCTATGCTTTTCCACTGCTCCTGGCCTAAAATATAGGCATTCCAAGACTTTTCTTGTTATGTAAAACATTTTCACAAATTGCTAATTAAAGTACTTGGTACCATGTGCCCGTCTGAACTTCAATCTAAAACTAAAAGTGAGTGGATCCCAGCTGGGGCCAGGACCCAGCAGGAAGCTGGCTCTAGCAGAAAGGGGAAATGTGGTCTCACTTTCCTAGCTTAAAATTTCTAATCCTTTTTCTATTCTGCTAGCTTCAGTTTCTGAGTCCTCTAAGTTTTAAGCTCTCTCCTAAGTAGTTTTGTGGATCTTGAGAGATTCTGCCACCAGAGAACCTATCCCCTGTAATTGATCAGACTGAGGGTTATGGGCTGAATTGTGTCCTTCCAAAATTCGCATGTTAAATCCCTAACCCTCAATGTATTTGCAGATGGGACCTATGGTAATTAATTAGAGTTAGATGTAGTCATGAGGTTGGGGTAGTTCATAATAGGATTAGTACTCTTATAAGAAGAAAGCTTGCTTCATCTCCCTCTCCAGATAAGCACATAAGCCAGAAAAAGGTCATACGAGGACATAGTGAGAAGGCGGCCCTCTACAAATCAGGAAGAGAGCCCTCACCAGAACCCGATCATGCTGGCACTCTGATCTCAGACTTCCAGCCCCCAGAACTCTGAGAAAATACATTTCTGTTATTAAAGCCACTTGGTCTTATGATAGCCCAAGCAAACTAAGAAACTGGGTGGGTGTGTCTTTATTCTGGGTTGTAGCTAATGTACAGGTATGCATTGATGTTACAGATTCTTTTTATTGAGATTTTTTCATCTCTCTTGGCAGCCTTCTTGAATGAGACCTTAAGAGAATTTCAGGCCAGCCCTTGCTGATGTAGTCCACAGCTGGCCCTTGAGAAACACTCCTGCGTGCTTTGTCCTAAGAGTAAGGTATAGAGGCCAGTTCGAAGGCAGTGCCATTTCTTTTCAATTCTGCTGTAAGATCAACTGGCCATCCTGCCTCTCATTTTTTTTTAACTTACTCTGTGATTATCCAGATAATGCTCTGTGTTCCCACCAAAATTCTAGGACACATTTTAAGCCCTTCCAGTAAACCCCCATCTGATGGTTAATTTTATGTATCAATTCCGCTACACCATGATAACCAGAGATTTAGTCAAAATTCAGTCTAGATGTTGCTGTGCAGGTAATTTTTAATTGAAGTTATCATTTAAATCAACAGCCTTTAAGAAAAGCCAATAAACCTTCCATGATGTGCCTGGGTTTCATCTAATCAAAAGAAGGCCTTTATAGGACAAAGACTGACGCTCTCCAGAAAAAAGGGAATTCTGCCAACAGTCTTGGAATCAAGCTGGATCTCTAGTCGACCTCTGTGCTACACATTTTGGACTTGCCAACCTCTACAATTGTGTTAGTCAATTCCTGAAAATAAATACCCCCTGCCCGTGTGTGTGTGTGTGTGTGTGCGTGTGTGTGTGTGCATGAGTGTTTATCTATGTCCTATTGGTTCTGTTTCTCTGGAGAAGCCTTACTCAGGCACCCTCTCTGACAACTGGAGGTCAGAGAAGAAGCATCCCCCCTGCTTATCCTGAACCAACAGTTATCCCACAAAATTCTCTGAAGCCCTTCTCTAAGAATTTTCTTGAGACCCATCTCATTGGCTCAGGGTAAGGAGAAAGCACTCCCACCACTTCTCCCAACTGAGGGTGGGACTCAAAGCCAACTCTCTCCAAAGAAGCATTTCCTCCCATTGTCTCCCCTTAACCCTTCTGTAATCTCCATGTAGGTAAGAGATTAAGTGTCAGCTTTTGCCTTTTGGCCACCTACTCTGTAAACCGTGATCTGGTATCTATGCAGGGTCTGTCCCTCCCACAACTTCCTCACCCAGTGAACTCTGATTATTATTCAGGGTGGCAATGTGCATGGTCCCAGAGAATAAGTGATGTTTGATGTCACCATGCTCAACACCCTGCAAAGCAGATGGATGCCACCCAATACTGGGTTCTGATGTGGAGACTGCTGGCACCATGACACACCAAGAATGTATGCAAGTTTCACATTATGAAGCTTTCTAGGGGGAATAGAGAAACCTGTGCACAGGTTTGAAAATAGCTTAAGAGTGCCAGAAAGGAGGACTGGTGTGGAGTTTTTATTGCAGATGGGGAGGAATGTGTGGTGAGGGCCTCTGCTCACAGACAGAGGAAGGGGAGGCTTAAAAGAGAGCAGTCAAACATTAAAGATGGAGTCAGACTATTAACATAGCCTGAGGCAAGGGCTTATGTGCTACTGTTTTATTAAGGAATGTAATTCCAGGAAGCAGGAATGAAGGAGCCAATAAAGCAGCCAAAGACAGAGAAGGAAGTCTGTTTACTGTGTAGGAGCTAATACTATCGGTTGCTGGACCTCATTAGTGCCTTTAGAGAGTTATCAGACTCTGATAACTCACAGCTCCCAGGATAGTCCTGATACAGAAAAAGGAGAAGAAGCTATTCATGAGTTCTCATCTCCTGTTAGCCAAAGTCTGCCCCATGGGATAACCTCTGCCCACAAGCTTTCTAGGTTGCACATACAAAGCCCTGGCAGCAGTCCTGTAACTATGCTGGTGGCTTCAGGGAAGTCCCAGGGCCTTAGATGGGAGGCAGAGTACTCTCAGGAAACAACTGGAGGTCAGGAAATGCCGTCAGGTGTCTGGGAAAACACAATGGACTGATGCAGCTGCTGCGGACAGTGCCCTGGCTCTAGCACGGTTCCCACAAGCAAGAGCATACACGATGGTCTGACCAACAGCAAGCAGCTGTAGAGACCTGGAGGGATGACATGCAGAGTCCAGGGACCTGGTCAGGCTGGCCATAGCCATCTTGTTGACTCTGCTTGCATATGCCCTTTTCCAGACCCACACCCCCACCCCCACCTGTGGTTTGAAACAAGGAGTGGCCAAGTCACATTGTTTTAGCTGTGAAATGCAAATGGAAGTCTGTTTGGAGAGATGCTCCTTCCCTGATGAAAGAAAAGAGTCATTGGAGGATTTCTCTCTCTCCTCTCCCCCTTCTTATCTCTGAGCATCCTCTTGATGCCTAGAATACTGCAGCATTCAGCAGATATCCAGCAACAAGTAAGCAGGTGGTCTAGAAGCCACAAACCAAGGATAGTGAACTAGAAAGATGGAAACCGTCTCTGTTCTTACTGACTCACTGAACTGCTGCCCTCTACCTGGAAGCAGATGTGTCCATATTAACCATTACGAGAGCTATCAATATATCCTTATTAATCAGATTTTTATTAGTTACTGAGAATATATATTCTCACATACATTGGAAAGGATAAGCAGTTGTGTATATGCAACAAAAATAAGCCCACAAGTACCTCCAGGCACCATCTTCCAGGAAACTAAACAGAAAACACATATAGGCACCACAGTCTGGAGGAACATCTGGTCACTTTCTTGGCATTGCCCCTTCCACCTTGACTCCTGGTGGAAAGACATAGTAGATAACTTAGTAGATACTTCTCCTTCAAATAACTTTGAATGCAAATGTTTCTACTTAATAGGAAAAAGGTGCTAAGTTATCGTTTGCACCTCATAACATTCCTGCTAGTACATAGATGTTAGAAAGAAAGAAAGAAAAAGTATAGGAAAATGCCAAATACTAATACTACTAATAATAATGAGGAGAACACTCCTAGCCTTGGGTTTCAAAAATCCCCAAAGTTAAAAAGAAAAAAAGTACCTAGAGGTTTCACACTCCTCAGTATGTGACGATTCAGACGTATTTGCATTTCCTGACTTTTATGCATGGCGATTTTTCTTAACCTTCATTTTCATCTGTTGAGTATTGATCTCCTTAAATCACCTTTTATGTGACAAATAGGGGTTCTCTTACCTCTACTGATCAGTGGGAACCTGGCACTGTGCCTGCCCACCAACAGATGGCTTCTACCAATCTACCCCCTTGATCGAAACTACCTAGTTTGTTAAAACCTTGAATATTATTTTATTGCATGTGTCACATTAAACATAAATAGAAAACATTAGCCAAAAGTCCATCAATAGAGACAAAAACACAGGTCGAGTCAATTCAAAGTATGATGGAGACCCACTTCATGTGAAGAAGGTGGCACGGAGTTAGCCTCCATCTGTCCCTTACTGGACTCCAATCAGTCAAGGGCGTCCTTAATTTTGTATGAAAAAACAATGAAATATTATGTACAAGATATCAGAAGTATATTAAATTTTGAGGCTAAGGGACCAGGAAAAAAATGTAATTTTATACTTTTTTAATACCCTGGTGAATAAGCCACACCATCCGCCTACTTCATGATATGTAAATCTATTGTTCTGTTTCTATACAATGTATTTATATATACATTATGTGCTTAAGTAGGAGATGCTTATATTGTGCATTGTGCTCATCAAAACCATTGATAAAAATACCATCTCATTAGCTTCTCCCAGTTTTTTGCTGTTAAACTAGGTTTCACTTGAATACGTGCTATATTTAGAAAGCAGACCACAAGAGAAAGACCCAGGGTGTCTCAATCATTTCTCCCTGCTTCCCCATTAAACAGAACTGCTATGTGTACAGAAATAGGATATCTGTCCCCCATAAGCAACTAATAGGCCACCAATGAGTCAGTGTCTGGCCTTAGCTGTGTTCTTCTAACAATCCCCCAAGAGACTTGTGTGCAGAGATCAACCTCTGATTGATTTTGAGCCCGTGATCAGGTCATTACTGCACTATCCCTGTTATTTACTAATAAATGTCCTCACCCTTGCACACCATCATAAATTCAGCTCATTAGGGGGTTCTCCTGAGCACCCACTCACACCCGCCTTTCTCCTGTTCTCATCCCAGAGATGGGCCATATTTCCCGGGCTGCCTGCATTTCTGCTCTGCCTGTACTCTCTTCTCTTCTCTCACAGGGATCAAAATGGCTCTCAATTTTGTGCAAAGTCCACGTCCGCACACTTCCCCTTCTAAATGACTTTGAACTTGAAATATGTTTGATTGTTTGACTTAAGCCCCTTCAGTCCATTTACTCCCTTATTATCTCTTCCCTGGACTGATTACTCACCCTCCTTTTAATAGCAGCCATTAACATTCAACCTAGTCCCACAGAAATCCCCTTCACCAAGACTCTTAAAAATGCCTGCTCCCAATGTTCTGCATTCATCTCTTCAGACAGCATCTTCCCTAAATATACAAAACAATACATTTGGCCCAGGCTAAGAAACTCAAAGAAGCGGTAAAGGCTCATTTTAAAGAAAGTAACAAGAAGTGAACAAAACGTAACCTTAGTCTGAAGAGGTTAATAAAAGACTCAAATTTAAATTCAAGATTTTATGAAGAATTCTAACGAATTATTTACCTTTTGCCTTAAGGTTTTTGAGAAGCAAAAAAGTGCCAAGGAGGAAAGAATACTGACAGAAAGTATTGTTAGATATTAAAATTAGTTACCAAAGGAGATGGTGGAGTTCATGCCCTTGAGTGGATAAAATTACAAGATGAATTCTCCTTGCCTGGAATGAAGCAGAGGATGATTTTAATGATCTCTGTAGCCTCATTCTATCCAAAACTATTATGCCCAAGTGATATGCAAGTTAGTGTGTTTGTCTACGGGGTTTGTTTTGTTTTGCTCTGTTTTAAGAATTAAATGTATGGCAGAGATCACAAAAGCAATTGAATGCAAATGTAAACTGTCCTCAGGAAAATGTGCCTTTTGATAAAATGCTGTAAGAAACTCACATAATCCTCTTTGCATGTCACTAATATTTTCTGTTTGAAATTAATTCTGGTTAAACATTCATTAGGAATGGTATTGTTTATTTAGGGAAGTGATAAAAAATTTACAATCATTTCTCGTTTCATTAGAGGAAAAGAATTAGTTAAACGTTTTAATGTATATGATTGCAATGACTTACAAGCAAATTAATAACTATACCTCCCTTTGGGAAGTACATCCTACTGTGTTCAAGAGATATTTATATAACCTAATGAAATAACCAACAAAGATTCAGAACTATTTATAATATAAAGCAGCAATTTGAGATTAAGGAATAATTCTTTGTTAACATGCAGAAATGGTAGAAAAATTCACAGCATAAATTACAGGTAAAAACTTAGAACAAAAAGATTGAAGAAATTAGAATTTGCCACATTGCAGAAAATCTTTTCTTAATGATAAACCTATGTTCCAAAGGCTCATTTTGAAATCACTTGTTTAGAATTCTGAGTACACATTCCCAGATAATCATAGAATGTATGGGTTAGAAAAAGCCTCAAGGATCATTTAGGCCAACCGATGTTCTGAAATTTTAATGGTTTTTTTATGTGATCCCTGCCAAGTAAATAATGTCATAACAAGCAATTAAGTCTACAGGTTACATTACAAAATTTTGTTTACATCACAAGCATATACTAAACACATATATTATAGCATTTTTCCACCCTGTATCACAATATTTCTATACAATAATGGGATCATAGTCACAGTTTGGGGTGATAGCTACACGACACCTGCAGCTCCAAACCCCAAGTGGGAACACTTTCCATCTCTATCCCATGCGTGAGCACCATAAAGCTGAGGAAAGAAGGTAATTCAGAGCTGTAAGGAGTAGGATCAGGCTGTGTGCTGTACAGTAGGAGAGAAATAAACAGGTTAGGAAAGAACTGAGAGAGACTTGAGGTGTTGTTATTATTATTATTTTTTTAATCGTTGGGGATTCATTGAGGGTACAAGAAACCATGTTACACTGGTTGCATTTGTTGGGTAAAGTCCCTCTTACAATCATGTTTTGCCCCCAAAAGGTGTGGCACACACCCAGACCCCACGCCCCTTGCTCCTTCCCTCTCTCTGCTCTTCCTTTCTCCACCCCTCCCTCATTCTTTCTCTCTCTGCTCTCCCCTTCCCTCACCCCCACCATGTCATTAATTGTCATTAATTGTCCTCATATCAAACTTGAGTACATGGGATTCATGCTTCTCCATTCTTGTGGTGCTTTCCTAAGAATAATGTGTTCCACTTCCATCCAGGTTAATACAAAGGCTGTAAAGTCTCCATTTTTTTTAATGGCCGAATAGTATTCCATAGTGTACATATACCATTACTTGTTAATCCATTCCTGGGTTGGTGGGTATTTAGGTTGTTTCCACATTTTGGCGATTGTAAATTGAGCTGCAATAAACAGTGTAGTGCAAGTGTCCTTATGATAAAAGGATTTTTTTTTTCCTTCTGGGTAGATACTTAGTATTGGGATTGCAGGATCAAATGGGAGGTCTAGCTTGAGTTCTTTGAGAGTTCTCCATACTTCCTTCCAAAAAGGTTGTATCAGTTTGCAGTCCCACCAGCAGTGTAAAAGTGTTCCCTTCTCTCCACATCCATTCCAGCATCTGCAGTTTTGAGATTTTGTGATGTGGGCCATTCTCACTGGAGTTAGATGATATCTCAGGGTGGTTTTGATTTGCATTTCTCTAATAATTAGGGATGATTAGCATTTTTTCATACGTTTGTTAGCCATTCGTCTGTCTTCTTTAGAGAAGGTTCTACTCATGTCTCTTGCCCATTGATATATGGGATTGTTGGCTTTCTTCATGTGGATTAATTTGAGTTCTCTATAGATCCTGGATATCAAGCCTTTGTCTGATT
>CAUYRH010069273.1:0-10896 GCA_963574655.1 Perodicticus potto | reverse complement strand
TTTGTTGGAGACAATCTGCAAATATCCTCTCCCATTCTGAGGGCTGTCTGCTTGCTTTACTTACTGTGTTTTTGGCGATGCAGAAGCTTTTTAGTTTGATCAGGCCCCAGTAATGTATTTTTGGTGTTGCTTCAATTGCCTACGGGGTCTTCCTCATAAAATATTGGCCCAGGCCAATTTCTTAAGTGTTTTCCCTGCACTTTTTCTAGTATTTTTATAGTTTCATGTCTTATGTTTAAATCTTTAATCCAGTGAGAGTCTATCTTAGTTAATGGTGAAAGATGTGGATCCAGTTTCAGTCTTCTACAGGTCGCCAGCCAGTTCACCCAGCACCATTTGTTAAATAGGGAGTCTTTTCTCCACTGAATGTTTTTAATTGGCTTATCGAAGATCAAATAACGGTAAGTAGCTGGGTTCATCTCTTGTTTCTCTATTCTGTTCTATACATCTACCTCTTTGTTTTTATGCCAGTACCATACTGTTTTGATCACTATTGACTTATAGTATAGACTGAAGTCTGGTAGCGTAATTCCTCCTGCTTTGTTTTTGAGTAATGTCTTGGCTATTTGATGTTTTTTCTGATTCCATATAAAACGATGTACTATTTTTTTGAGATCTTTAAAGCATGACAGTGGAGATTTAATAGGGATTGCATTAAAATAGTATATTACTTTGGGTAACATGAACATTTTTAACAATATTGAGTCTTCCCAGACATGAGCATGGTATGTTTTTCCATTTGTTAACATCTTCAGCTATCTCTTTTCTTAGAGTTTCATAATTCTCTCTATAGAGATCTTTCACATCGTTTGTTAGTATACTTCCAAATATTTCATCTTCTTTGGCACTACTGTAAAAGGAATGGAGTCCTTGACTGTTTTTTTGCTTGACTACTGTTGTTATATATAAAGGCTACAGATTTATGAGTGTTGATTTTGTATCCTGAGATGCTGATGTATTCCTTGATCACTTCTAAGAGTTTTGTAGTAGAATCCCTGGTATTTTCCAGATATATAATCATATCTGCAAAGAGTGAAAGTTAGATCTCATTTGACCCTATATAAATACCCTTGATCACCTTTTCTTGATTAATTGTAATGGCTAAGACTTCCATAACAATGTTAAAAAGCATTGGAGACAATGGGCAACCTTGCCTGGTTCCCAATCTGAGTGGAAATGATTTCAATTTTACTCCATTCAATATGATATTGGCTGTGGGTTTGCTGTAGATGGCCTGCATCAGTTTAAGAAATGTCCCTTCTGGGCGGCACCTGTGGCTCAGTGAGTTGGGTGCCGGCCCCATATGCCAGAGGTGGCGGGTTCAAACCCAGCCCTGGCCAAAAACTGCAAAAAAAAAAAAAAAAGAAAGTCCCTTCTATACCTATTTTCTTAAGTGTTCTGATCATGAAAGGATGCTGGATATTATCAAAAGCTTTTTGTGCATCAATTGAGAGAATCATCTGGTCTTTGTTTTTTATTTTGTTTATGTGATGAATTATGTTTATAGATTTACATATATTGAACCAGCCTTGAGACCCTGGGATAAAAACCACTTGGTCATGGTGTACATTTTGTTTGATGTGTTGCTGGATTCTGTTTGTTAGGATCTTGTGGAATATTTTTGCATCAATATTCATTAGTGATATTGGTCTATAATTTTCTTTTCTTGTTGGGTCTTGCCCTCGTTTGGGGATCAAAGTGATGTTTTCTTCATAGAATGTGCTCAGTAGTATGCCTTCTTTTTCTATATTTTGGAAAAGGTTGAGTAATATAGGTTCTAGTTCCTCTTTAAAGGTTTGGTAGAATTCTGATGTGAAGCCATCTGGGCCCGGGTTTTTCTTTTTAGGGAGATTTTGTATAGCTGATGCTATTTCAAAACTTGATATAGGCCTGTTCAACATTTCCACTTCATTCTGGCTACATCTAGGAAGGTGGCATGCTTCCAAGTATTGGACTATTTCCTTCAATTTTTCATATTTCTGAGAAAAGAGTTTCTTGTAAGAGTCATGAAAGATTTTTTGAATTTCTGAGGAGTCTGTTGTTATTTTGTCTTTGCCATTTCTGACTGATGAAATTAGAGATTTTATTCTTTTTTTCCTGGTTAGATTAGCCAAAGGTTTATCTATTTTATTGACCTTTTCAAAGAACCAACTTTTTGATTTATTGATCTGTTGTATAATCCTTTTGGTTTCAATTTCATTTAATTCTGCTCTAATTTTGGTTATTTCTCTTCTTCTACTGGGTTTGGAATTGGAATGTTCTTCCTTTTCCAGTTGCTTGAGCTGTCCCATTAAGTTGATAACTTCCTCTCTTTCTATTCTCTTGAGGAAAGCTTGCAATGCTATAAATTTACCTCTTAGGACTGCCTTTGTGGTATCCCAGAGGTTCTGGTAATTCATGTCTTCCATTAAGATTTTGTTCCAAAAATTTGGTAATTTCCTTCTTAATCTCATCTATGACCCAGCTATCCATTCAGTATAAGGTTATTTAGTTTCCAAGTTTTCATATAAGTATGCAGATTCCTGTTGTTACTGAGTCCAACTTTTATTCCATGATGGTCTACAAAGATGCAAGGGATAATTTCTATTCTTTTTAAATTTTCTGAGGTTAGAATTGTGATCTAAGATGTAATCAATTTTGGAGGATGTTCCATGGGCTGATGAGAAGAATGCATATTGAATCTTTTAGGATGAAATGTTCTATAGATGCCTGTTAAATCCAATTGTTGAATGGCTAAGTTTAAATCTAAATTTTCTTTGTTGAGTTTCTTATTAGAGAATCTATCCAATACTGCCAGAGGATTATTAAAATCTCTGACTATTTTGATGCTAGAGGAAATCAAGTCGCTCATGTATGATAGAGTCTCTCTTATAAATTGAGGCGCATTCTGGTTGGGTGCATAAATATTGATAATTGAAATCTCTCATGTTGAGTTTTGCCCTTAACAAATATGAAGTGACCATCCATATCTTTCCTTACTTTTGTTGGTTTAAAGCCTATTGTATCTGTGAACAAAATTGCAGCACCTGCTTTTTTCTGATTTCCATTTGCCTGAAATATAGATGACCATCCCTTCACCCTGAATCTATATTTATCTTTTAAGGTAAGATGAGATTCTTGTATTCAGCAAATATCTGGCCTGAGTTTTTGTATCCAGTTAGCCAAGCTGTGCCTCTTTAGAGGACAATTTAAGCCATTCACATTAATTGTAAATATTGATAAGTCTGGTAGAATTTGGGGTCTTGAGTTTTTCAAAAGTGCAGTGGACATTTTTAATCCTTTCTCCACTGTGGAAGCTAGAATTTGATCAAAAGTTTCTGAGCTAGTTTACTTTTGTGGT
This sequence comes from Perodicticus potto, assembly GCA_963574655.1. Taxonomy (NCBI): domain Eukaryota; kingdom Metazoa; phylum Chordata; class Mammalia; order Primates; family Lorisidae; genus Perodicticus; species Perodicticus potto. The sequence continues at coordinate 7,556 of CAUYRH010069273.1, read as the reverse complement.
AGAGGATTGAGCTGGTCATTACAGAGGATAGGTCTGAGACTATCCTGGAGAGCTGGTTTAGTTATGGCCAATTTCTACAACATGTGAATGTCATTAAAGTATTTAATTTCTCCATCATAAGTGAAATTCAGTTTAGCTAGATACAAGATCCTGGGTTGTAAGTTATTTCGTTTTAGAAGATTAAAAGTCAATGACCATCCTCTTCTAGCTTGAAAGATTTCAGCAGAGAAATCTGCATTCATTCTAATATTCTTCCCCTTGTAGGTTATAGTTTTCTTAAATCTGGCTGTTTGCAGAATTTTCTCCTTCATATTAACTTTGGGAAAGTTAATTATAATGTGACTGGGAGATGCCTTATTTGGGTTGAGTCATGCTGGGGTTCTGAAACTGTCTGCTATCTGAATTTCAGACTCTCTTGGCATGTCTGGGAAGTTCTACTTGATTATCTCATAGAGTAGTGCATCTGTGCCTTCTGAAGCAACCTCGTCACCTTCAGGAATTCCTATAAGGCAAATATTAGTTTTCTTCAAATTATCCCAGAGCTAAGAAAATGATCTGTTTTTGCTCTCCACTTCTCTTCCTCTTTGAGTGTTTGGAAGTGTTCAAAAAATTTATCTTCAATGTCAGAATTCCTTTCTTCTGCTTGCTCCATTCTGTTACTGAAGGATTCCACTGTATTTCTCAGATCTTTGAGGGCTGCATGTTCTTGTCTCAATGTGTCAAAATCTTTTGTGATTTTGTCTTTGAATTCATTAAATTCTTAAGACAACTTTTGAAATGCTCCTTGAATTTCTAATTATAACTTTACCTCCATTCTGTTATTCTTATTTTCAATCCAAATTCTGAATTTGATTGCTGACATCTCAGCCATTTATGAATGGGATTTTCAGGTGTGTCCACCATGTCGTTCCTTGGGGAGTTGATCTACTCTGATTATTCATGTTGCTGGAGTTTTTCTGCTGATTCTGCCCCATGATTATTTTATACCATTTGGCTAGATGAGCAGATAAGGTGAAGTTGGGTTGGGGGCTCCTGGACTAAGTATTAACCGGCCCTTTGCCCAAGAGCTGGGACTGGTGTCTGTACCTTTTCCCCTAGAGCTTTGCAAAGGGCCTGTACAGTGCTAAAGCCTGAGACACTTGGGACCTGCTTGTTGTGGTGGGGCTAAGTAGTTCTGTCTTGTTTTCAGCTGGTTTCTGTCCAATCCTAGTGAATTAGTAACTCTGGGTTGAAGTCTCAGCTGTGGAGAAATAACAGCCACTAAGTCACTCCCTTTCCCATGGGCAATAACTGGAAAAGGAAAATCAAATCTTCCTACAACCACACCCCCAGGGTACCACTTTGTATAGTCCTTGGGTGATTGGCCCAGGTCAAGAGTTCCAAATCAATTGTTCTAGTCAGCACCCAGTCTCAAGTGGGAAAGTTCAAAAGGTCTCCAGAAACTAGATAGCAGGGGTCTGCTGGCAGCTGCAGTATGACTCCCTCCGGTGCTCCACAGAGTCAGAATCACCCACCCAGCAAATTAATTAGTCTGGGAAGGTTGATGCCTCCTTCTCCACCTTCCATCTCTGTCATCCCCAGTCACTGCTAACCCTGCAGGGCTGTGACCCAGTTCCACCCAATAAGCAGATGGTCCAGGGGTTTGCACCCTGCATGAGTCACAGGGAGATGTATGTCTCCTCAGCCAGGCTGCTGCACTCTGCCACCATCTGGCAAGAGAAGCTGAGGCCTGACAACCTGGGTACTTAATGGAAGCTGGGGCAGTTCACTCAGTTTCAGCCCTGTCCCAGATTGATATTGCTGCCATTTATATTCTCATAGAATTTGCATTTTTATCCCAGCTATATCCCCCTGCAGGCCAGGTGCTATTTGGGTTCACAGAAACTACAACTCAGCCCCACCCTGTGCTGCTACCATTGCACTGATTCTCATGGAGCTGGTATCTCTATCTCTGCTGCACTCTGTGTTGGGGTTGGCATGCTTAGAGCTTACACTCAGCTCTCAGTTCCTCCCTCTCCCTGGGCTGCTGCTTGCACATAGCTCTCAGTTTCTGCTTCTCCCTGGGCTGGTGCTGTTGCCCCAACTGCTTTTATCTCAGCTATGTTCCCTTGGGGTCTGGGTCCTAGGCTCACTAAAGTGGCACTTTGGACTCAGCCCTACCCTGGGAGTATGCTGTCTCTGTACGCAGGTATTCTAGTCTCTGTGCCCACTGTGCCCCACCCATGTAGGTACTGCCTCAGGCATACCTTTTATTCATGGGGCCTGAGTTTCCATCCCAGATCTGTTCCACCAGTGGCTGCCACTGGAGTAGAGGCCTGGCTTTCTCTTTGCCAAGGGAGGTGGGGAGTTTGTCTCCAAAATATCCCCAGGGGTGTGAGCCTTATTGTTCCCACCACTGCCACTGCTGCTCTGTGCCATGGGGCACCCCTTTTCCCTCTCCTGTATGGCTCCCTTGGTGGACAGTCCTCTCTTTACACCCATGCCACAGAATCAGCACAGACCTTCAACAACCCATGCCTTGTACACACCTTCAAGAAAATGCCCAAGAATGTGGACTCCATGGGGGACAGACTTCCAGACCTTGGGGTGAGAGTGGAGGGGAGTGCCAGGAGTTCAGAACTGCAGGCAAAGAATATACAGTTTTATGTCTGGCAGGAGAGTGGCATGGCACATTAGTAGGTCCTCTCTGGGGAAGGAGTTCCAGTTTGTAGAGGGTTTCTCCCATAGGATAAAATAGGAGGAGATCTGAACTCTGATCGCTTGTTTGTATAAAGTGTACTGCGAGCCATTCTCATGGGGGAGGGGACTCCCATCCACTTAGCAATGGATTTTGTACCTATTGTTTGTTTCCTTGGGGTCACAGCTTGCCTCAGCAGGGTTGATGTGCATTCTTCAACCTTCTCTCTTGGCTCAGCTCCAAACCATCAGCTTATTTGCTAAACTTCCGTCCTTTAACTCTCCTTTTGGATAGGAGCCTCTAAGGAAAGCTGGCTCCTATGAGCCATCTTGCCCCCGCCCCTCCACTATAGCTTTTCTAAAAGAATAAATACTAATAAACTAAGAAGTCATCACAATAGTATTAATTTTTTAAAAAACAAGAGTTTAAAAAATCAGAAACTGTAAAATGTCTGTCTCATCAGAGCAGAATTTCTTCACAAAAAGATTAAAAGTCAAAATGAAGCTACAACCAAAGTGTCTGAGCCACTCATTTTTTAGTCAAACAAGGAAAGCCATGTACCAATGGAGATTTAATTAAGTCAGGTATGATTGCAGCAGCCAAAGAAATAATCTAGAGATAATCAATTTGTTAAAGAAAATTAGCCTTTCAGTAAATATAATTGCTTGAAAACTTGAGAACACTGGGGGAAACATCAATAGTCACTTATAAAAATAAAAAGACAACATTTTCTTAATGATATTCTTGGCTTTTGGCAAATTGATGGATGGATATTACTGATACTGCTTATTCGTACTTGTTTATCTGAAAAGCCAATGCCAAGTAGGAAAAACTCAAAAATTAGTCTCTAAGAATAGTCTGTGTGTAACAAATACACACAGAAATATTTTATTAGTGATAAAACACTAATTCATTACAACCTAAAGTGGAATCTGCTAAGATATTTTACAACTGTTAGTGATAAAAATTCATGTGAAGAAAAAAAAGTTTTGGAAGTTCATAAACTTATAAAATTCTGGTTGTTAATGTTTATTTATTTATTGTATTATGCATCAGTAAGTATTTGTGTAAAACATTCATGTGTTATTGAACTAGTAGTATTAATGGTATATTTTACTTATTCTCAAAGAATTAAACATCATCACTCCCATGACTTTTTGTCAGAAGTATAACTAAATATCCTGACTTGACTTATCACATATCAATGCCTTAGTGGAGAGATAGTTTTAGTGCAACTTTTTTAGCTCAGGGCTGAGACTGAACTTTTTCTGAATGAAAGGACCATTTTTTAAACACTCTTCTTGAATACTGCAGGCTTTTTGACATTAGTTTTGCTACACACTTCATAATGTTTCTAAATGAATTCTACTTAAAAATACCAGACAAAAACAGTACATATATGGAAAATGTATACTGTGGTAGTCATTCTGTTGTTTCAATCACAAGTAATGTCAAGCTGCTTTATACATTCTTAATGCTATCAAAAGTTCAAACAAAAAGTGAGATCTCAATTCTCCCAAAGACCTGTAATAGATTTATTTTCTAAGCTCAAACTATAATTCATGCAGTTTTTGTCAGACCTCGGTACAAACGCAAAGGAAATTTTCACATTCAAAATATATTTTATCTTTAAAATTAATCTTCCATCTAACCTGCAACTAGAATTGATTAACTGGCAGTGCAATGACATGCTAACAGTATAATATACTCCAGAGAATAATATAATTGAATTCTATAAATGCCTTCTAAGCAATGAATATGCTCAATTAAAACCATACGCTTATAAACTATCATCAAGATTAGGCAGTAGATATCTATGTGAAAAGACATTTTCAAAGATAAAATAGGTTACTTCTCATTAAAAATCACCACTAACAGATGAACATTTGCAACTGATGTTGGTGACAGGGAATACTAACTTTGAACTCTAATTAAGTGAAATGTTATGCTCTTCAAATAATTCCATTCTTCTCATTAGCAAGACTTGTAATACAAACAAAATTCCAATTTTAAAAATTACCAAAGAAATGGAATTCCATCTAAAATATTTACTATCCTGACCATTATAAAAAGGGTTTGGCAAGTCTTGCTAAGATAAGTAATTAATACAAATTTAAACCACGATTTTGAAATTCTAAGAAAGGGCAATTTATTCAGGCTTGAAATTTTGATTAAGACTATGCATTATGTTAATCTATAAATGTATTTCAAATTTTAGGCTGAAATCACATAAAAGAGCTGGCCATCCTCATTGGGTGGGTGGTATATTAATGAAACCAGGAAGATAAGTTCAAACAAATCCTTACTCTTCATGAATGTTTTATGAAAGAATATTATTTAGACTTTAAAGGATTTATTTTAAAAGCTTTTATTTATCAAACTGAGAAAAATTACTCAAAGAACATCTGCAATTTATGGTAGAACAACTTACCATCCATTGCTTAAATCTTCCAAATAAGTAAGTACTTTACTTCTTGTTTCATTTTAATTCATGCCTATTGGCCTGAGAACTGTACTTCTGTTTGGAGTAGGTTACGAATATACTGCACATTAAAATGCACACACACACATGCATATATGTACACTCAAAGACTTTTATACAGTTTCAGGAAGCTCTCATACCTCTAAAACCCATTCATGGTTAAAAACCCTCGCTTCAGAAGTTCTAGTGGTGAAATGGCACAATCTTCAAATATTATATTCAAAGCCCTTTTATTTTCTTCCTTCTTTTACATTCTTCTTTTCCCTTTATCGTTGTCCCCTCTATTTCTTTTATTTTTTCCCCTCTTACATTTTGCCTCTTTGTCTTTCCTTACTTTGGCACAATGTTCACCATTTCCCTACAGGTGAATCGGCCCACCTGCTCAGTCCTTATGTCCTTGTGTCAATAAGGAAAATGAATGAACTGACTGCGGTGTTAAACGCACTCTCAGTCTCAAATCTACATATGCATTCTTCACAGTAAGCCAAAGCATGATATGTGTTTCTTTTTTTTTCCATTTCAGAAATGAAAGCATTTTCACAAATGAAATAAAGTAAGCTCAAGAGGTGCAGACAAACTTCCTAGAAAGGAAATGGTATTATTTCCTCAAAACTTCATAATATTACAAAGGCTTTCACACAGACAATTCCAAAAGGTTTAATCATTATAGAGCCCTCTTTTCTGGGTGTCTGGAGGCATCAGACAGAGTGAACAAGAGGATCTGAAATGAAAGAACTCATGTCCCATGGAAATGAAGAGTCTTATTAAATCACCAAAAAATATATAGTCATCACAGATCCTGGCAACCACAAAACAGCATAGAGAAGACTACTCAGCAGTTTAAAAAAAAATACTTGCACCTATTGTTTAACTATCTGGCTTCAAAAGGAGGCCAGAGGTAGCAACGACACTTGTGTTTAACTTGGATTTATTACATAGCTAATTTTTTAGTGTTATTACCATTTTTAGTGGACATGCCTTCTTTTCATGACTAATTTCTTAACAGGTTTTATATGCAGATATAAATGATTTTAAAGCCTACATTAAACAACTTCTTTGATTCAAGAAAGCTATTTGAACTTTACATAAGACACTAACATTTAAAAAGGGAGATTTGAAATGCGGTTATCTAGAAATTAAGCTAGATTCTATATGCATTTTAAGTTTTAAAACAATACCATTGCTAAGCAGACAATCATTAAGTGAATGACATTTATTAAGCCAAATAATAGAAGTATCCAGCATTTGATCCTCACAATAACACTATTACACAGGTGCTATGATTCTCCCCATTTTACAGTTGAGAATTGGATAAGCAATTTATCCAAAGTCACAAGCTGGTTTAGTAAATGTCAAGATTTGGATCTGAAACTAGTCTGTGTATCTCAGAAGTCCAAGCTCTTACTGATCACCCAACCAGTGCTGCCTCATAAATATATAAGGCAAACCAGATATATATTTCAAATTGTCTAGTAGCCACATTAAAAAATGTGAAAAGAAACGGAGGAAATTAACTTTAACAATACATTTCACTTAGCCCCATATATCCCAAATAGCATTTCAATACATAATCAACGTAAAATTACTAATTAGATGTCTTATATTATTTCCTCATATTAAGTCTTTGCTATCTGGTGTGTATTTTGAGGTACCTAAACTTCCCTTGAGTGACATGCACTATGGATAGACAGGCTGTGCAGTGCGTAGAGCTATGGTAAATAAGCACCGCTGGTCTATTGAGGTCTTTTCCTTTCTAATGTATAATCTTTGTACCTGCAACATGATGTTCAAGTACTTAGCAATGGATCCATTTGTTAAAATTTAAATGATTTTGGCAGTCACCTTTTTCAGAGCAAGGTGGTAATTTTAGAAAACACAAGGGCTACATATTTCTGGTGGGGCCACAGCTGGGAGAAAACAGTAGCATAAACATAAGGCATTTAAAATATTAACATATGGCCAAGATAAAGGCTAGGATGGAATGAAAAAAGAACGATTGAATTATGTACATACCTTTCCCTAAGAGCAGTTAGAGTTTCTACTCGGAGAGGGAGAATTGATGCCAGACATTTGGGTCCCTAGCCAGCTCTGCAGAGCTCCCGGACCTGCCGCCTCCTCCTTGGCGGTGTCTATGCCGCGGCAGCCAGCTGAAGAGCCAGCGGGCTGGATGACAGGCAAGGAGGGGGACCTCCAACCCCCACCGGAGGCTCCAATAGCCAAAAAGGCCGGACAACAGCCGAGGAGACACCTATGCCTTGGTGTCTGCCTCACTTTACGCTTAGGACTAAATGTGGAACCCCCATTTCCTATGCCTAGGTCAATTTCATGTGAATTTCCTAGGCCTCAATTCCATGAATGGACTGTGTCCATTCATTGATACATTCATTCACTTTGCCC
>CAUYRH010069271.1:0-23364 GCA_963574655.1 Perodicticus potto | reverse complement strand
CTGCCTCTGCCTCCCAAGTAGCTGGGACTACAGGAGTCCGCCACAACGCCCGGCCATTTTTTGGTTGCAGCCTTCATTGTTGTTTGGCGGGCCCGGGCCGGATTCGAACCCGCCAGCTCAGGTGTACATGGCTGGCGCCTTTGCCTGTTGAGCCACAGGCGCCGAGCCACTCTCTAGTTTTTTTTTTTGAGACAGAGTTTCACTTTGTTGCCCTCGGTAGAGTGCCATGGCATCACAGCTCAAAGCAACCTCCAACTCCTGAGTTTAGGCAATTCCCTTGCCTCAGCCTCCCGAGCAGCTGGGACTACAGGCACCTGCCACAACGCCAGGCTATTTTTTTGTTGCAATTTGGCCGTGGCCGGGTTTGAACCTGCCACCCTTGGTATATGGGGCCGGCGCCTTACTCACTGAGCCACAGGCGCCGCCCTCAAGGGATTCTCTTGCCTCAGTCTCTGGAGCAGTTGTAACTACAGGTGTCAGCCACAATGCCAGGCTATTTTTAGAGACAGGGTCTCGCTCATGCTCGGGCTGGTCTCCAGATCCTGTGTTGAGTTGATCCATCTGCCTCGGCCCCTCAGAGTGCTAGGATTACAGGCGTGAGCCACCGTGCTCAGCCTATTTTTTTTTTTTATTTATTTATTTATTATTATTATTTTTGTTAAGCAGCTCCAGGTGGGTTGGAATCTGCCACCCCTGGTGCACAGGGCCAACACTGGAGTGCTAGGTTATAGGTGTAAGCCATCTTGCCAGGCCAAATTCTTTCTTTTTTTTAATTCTTTTTTTTTGAGACAGAGCCTTAAGCCGTCACCCTGGATAGAGTGCAATGGCATCACAGCTCACAGCAACCTTCAATTTCTGGGCTCAAGCGAGTCTCCTGCCTCCACCTCCCAAGCAGCTGGGACTACAGGCGCCTGTCACAACGCCCGGCCATTTTTTGGTTGCAGTCATCATTGTTGTTTGCTGGGCCCAGGCTGGATTTGAACCCGCCAGCTCAGGTGTCTGTGCCTGGCGCCTTAGCCTGTTGAGCCACAGGCGCTGAGCCTTTTTATTGTTTTTGAGACAGAGCCTCAAGCTGTCAGAGTAGAGTGCTGGGTAGAGTGCTGTGACATCACAGCTCACAGCAACCTTCAGCTCTTGGGCTTAGGTGATTCTCTTGCCTCAGCCTCCCAAGGCACTGGCTCTACAGGCACTGGCCATAACGCCCGGCCATTTTTTGGTTGCAGCCGTCATTGTTGCTTGGTTGGCCGGGGCTGGATTTGAACCCGCCAGCTCAGGGTATGTGGCCGGCACCTTAGTCGCTTGAGCCATAGGTGCCCAGCCGCAAATTTTTTATTTCGTTTTCTTTATTATTATTATTATTTTTTAATTTTTTCTTTCTTTCTTTTTTTTTTTTTTTTGCAAAAGCAACGGGTGAAGTTTATTACAAGCCTAGGCTCGGGCCTTCAGCTCCGTCAAAATGGCGGATCGATCTGAACGGCTAATTTTTTATTTCTTAAAGAGTTGTGGCGGGCGCCTGTAGTCCCAGCTACTAGGGAGGCTGAGGAAAGGGAAGCGCCTAAGCCCAAGAGCTGGAGGTTGCTGTGAGCTGTGACGCTATGGCACTCTACCCAGGGTGACAAAATGAGACTCTGTCTCTAAAAAAAAAAAAAAAGAGTATTTGTCGGCTCGGTGCGTCTAGCTCAGCAGCCCAGCTAAAACAACAACCACAACTACAACAACAACAAAAATAGCTAGGTGAGGAGGGCAGTGCCTGTGGCTCAAACGAGTAGGGAGCTGGCCCCATATGCCAGTTCAAACCCAGCCCTGGCCAGAAACTGCAAAAAAAATATATATATATAGCCCGGTGTTGTGGCAGGCACCTGTAGTCCCAGCTACTTGGGAGGTTGAGCATCACTTAAGTCCAAGAGTTTGAGGTTTCTGTGAGCTGTGATGCCACACCACTCTACTGAGGGCAACAAGTGAGACTCTGTCTCAAAAAAGAAAAAAAGAATATTTGTCAAGAAAGAGTGCTTTCTTGTGAAAAATAAAAATTGTCCAAATCCATCTGGGTTGTTAGGGGAAAAAAAATTGTAGGTCAGGCTTGGTGGCCCACACCTGTGTGCTACTACTCTAGGAGGCTGAGGAGGTGGGTCACCTGAGCTCAGGAGTTTGAGACCAGCCTGAGCAAGAGCAAGACCTGTCTCTAAAACTACCAGGCATTGTGCTTGTAGCCTGTAGTCCTAGCTACTCAGGAGGCTGAGGGGAGAGGATCACCTGAGCTCAAGAGTTTGAGGTCGCTATGAGCCATCATGCCATAGCACTGTACCAAGGGTGACAAAGTGAGACTCTTTTTTTTTTTTGCAGTTTTTGGCCGGGGCTGGGTTTAAACCCGCCACCTCCGGCATATGGGGACGGTGACCTACTCCTTTGAGCCACAGTCGCTGCCCGCAAAGTGAGACTCTTGTCTCAAAAAAAAATAAGGGCAGCGCCTGTGGCTCATCAAGTAGGGCGCCGGCCCCATATACCAAAGGTGGCAGGTTCAAACCTGGCCTCAGCTGAACTACAAAAACAGAAAAATAGCCAGGCGTTGTGGCGGGTGCCTGTAGTTGAAGCTACTCGGGAGGCTGAGGCAAGAGAATCGCCTAAGCCCAGGACGGTTGCTGTGAGCTGTGTGATGCCACAGCACTCTACCAAGGGTGATAAAGTGAGACTCTGTCTCTACAAAAAAAAAATTGTCTGAAATACTGTAAGAGGACTGAAGTTTAAGTTCCCATGTGTTCCCTGGGTTCCCTAAGCCTGTGTTATCTCAATTTATCTGCAACACGTTGGAGTCAAAATGGTGGCAAAACAATTCTAGGACCACATTCAGCCTTTCTCCTTCCAAACTTAATATTAAAACTCGGTGCCTGTGGCTCAACGGGCTAAGGCACCAGCCACGTACACCTGAGCTGGCGGGTTCGAATCCAGCCTGGGCCCGCCAAACAACAGTGACAGCTGCAACCAAAAAATGGCCGGGCGTTGTGGCGGGCACCTGTAGTCCCAGCTACTTAGGAGGTGGAGGCAAGAGACTCGCTTGAGCCCAGGAATTAGAGGTTGCTGTGAGCTGTGATGCCACAGCACTCTATCCAGGGTGACAGCTTGAAGCTCTGTCTCAAAAAAAAAAAAAAACAAAAACACACTTTGGGGCGGTGCCTGTGGCTTAGTGGGTGGGGCACCGGCCCCATATGCTGAGGGTGGTGGGTTCAAACCCACCCCAGCCAAACTGCAACAAAAAAATAGCCGGGTATTGTGGCGGGTGCCTGTGGTCCCAGCTACTCAGGGGGCTGAGAAAGAGAATCACGTAAGCCCAGGAGTTGGAGGTTGCTGTGAGCTGTGATGGCACAGCACTCTACTGAGGACGATAAGGTTTTTCTGTCTCTACAAAAAAAAAAAAAAAAGAATGGAAGCAAGGCAGAAAGAGAGGGAGGGAAGGAGGAATGAAGGAAGTGACCAGCAGGAGACAGCACAGTCAGCATACCCACAACAGAGCCACAGATCACTGTGCGACTGTCCAGGGCTACCACTCTGATGTTTTGTTTTGTTTTGAGACAGTCTCACTTTGTCACCCTTGGTGGAGTGCCATGGCCTCATAGCTCACAGGAACCTCAAACTCTGGGGCTCAATTGATTCTCTTGCCTCAGCCTCCCCAGTAGGTGGGACTACAGGCACCCGGTACAGTGGACAGCTATTTTTTTGTTTTGGGTTTTGTTTTTGAGATAGTCTCAAGCTGTCGCTCTGGGTAGAGTGCCGTGGTGTGCTAGCTCATAGCAACCTCCAACTCAGCTCAAGCGATCCTCTTGGCCTCAGTTTTTCTATTTTTAGTAGAGACGGGGGTCTGGCTTTTTGGTCAGGCTGGTCTCTAACTCGTGAGCTCAAGCGATCCATCTGCCTCAGCCTCCCAGAGTGCTAGAATTATGTGAGCCACTGCACCTGGCCTCAGGGTTACCTCTCTGATCTCCTCTCTTTAGACCAGGGGTCCTCAAACTACGGCCCGTTGGCCACATGTGTTGGTGTGAATTATATTTGTTCCCGTTTTGTTTTTTACTTCAAAATAAGATATGTGCAGTATGTATAGGAATTTGTTCATATTTTTTTTGTTTAAACTATAGTCTGGCCCTCCAATGGTCTGAGGGACAGTGAATTGGCCCCCTGTTTAAAAAGTTTGAGGACGCCTGCAGACTCTCCCACTGCTCAGTCTCCCTTCATTCTATCCAAGAAGGCCCCCCTCAGTACTCCTCCAACACACCAAGCATGTTGCTGCTTCAGGGCTTTTGAACTTTCTTATTTTTTTTTGAGACAGAGTCTCACTATGTTGCCCTGGGTAGAGTGCCCTAGAGTCACAGCTCACAGCAACCTCAAACTCTTCGGCTTAAGCAATTCTCTTGCCTCAGCCCCCCAAGTAGCTAGGACTATAGGCGCCGGCCACAACGTCTGCTTTTTTCTGTTGCAGTTGTCATTGTTGTTTACCTGGCCCGGGCTGGGTTCCAATCCGCCAGCCTTGGTGTATGTGGCCAGCACTGTAACCACTGTGCTACGGGCGCTGAGGCAATTTGTGGTCTTTTTTATTTACTTTTTTTTTTTTTTTGACACAGAACCTCAAGCTGTCATCCTGGATAGAGTGTCGTGGAATTACAGCTCACAGCAACCCCCAATTCCTGGGCTCAAGCGAGTCTCCTGCCTCTGCCTCCCAAGTAGCTGGGACTACAGGTGCCTGCCACAACGCTCACAGCAACCTCCAGCTCCTGGGCTTAGGCGAGTCTCCTGTCTCCGCCTCCCAAGTAGCTGGGACTACAGATGCCCGCCACAATGCCTGGCTATTTTTTGGTTGTGTTGTCGTTGTTTGGCAGGCCCTGACTGGATTCAAACCCCCCAGCTCTGGTGTATATGGCTGGCACCTTAGCCACTAGAGCTCCAGGTGCCGAGACAAATTTTTCTATTTTTAGTAGAGATGGGGTCTTGCTTTAGCTCAGGGTGGTCTCGAACTCCTGAACTCAAGCAATCCACCCACTTTGGCCTCCCAAAGTGCTAGGATTACAGAGTGAGCCACTGCAACTGGCCATAAATGGTGGTCTTGACTATGAGAAGCTTAGAAACAAATCCTGTCACAAGTCATCTTTCTATGTACCCAGAGATGAGAGTTAATGCTGCTTCCCTGAAGAGCACAGTGAGCATTGGCAGAGCCAATAAAAGCCCCTTGAAGGCTGCTGGAGAAGCTTGAGACACAAGCAGAGCCGTGAATTTTGGCCTCACACAGAAGGGAAACCATCACTACAGGGGATCACAGCCACCCCTCCACTGGCCTTTCTCTGGGGCTGGAGCTGGGTGATGGGAGTTCCCGGGTGTCAGAGTGGCATTATCATTGTTTCTGGCTAATGATTTCTAGGTCTAGATGCCTGGCTGTGGATTTCTTCAGGTGGCTTTTTTTTTTAAGACAGAGTCCCACTTTGACACCCTTTGTTTTTGGTAGTGTGCCATGGTTTCACAGCTCACAGCAACCTGAAACTCCTGGGCGTGAGCAATTCTCTTGCCTCAGCCTCCCGAGTAGCTGGGAGTACAGGCACCTGCCACAATGCCCATCTATTTTTAGAGACGAGGTCTCACTCTGGCTCAGGCTGGTCTTGAATCTGTGAACTCAAGCAATCCACCTGCCTTGGCCTCCCAAGCACTGGGATTACAGGTGTGAGCCACAGTGCCCAGCATTCAAGTGGCATTTGAAGTTCCCGTGTACTCAGGAAGGCACAGATGTTGCAGTTATTTCTCTAGCAAAGGAGGTTAAAATTGAAGTGTTTAAGGAGTAAGACTTGCTGCACAGGCCATGCTTCAACCCTCAAGAGACCCACGGGTACTTCAGGCATTGGTAATTGAACTGTAGAGTGATGGAGTGGAGTACTGGAATACTGAGTCCGTGCCAGGTTGTCCTTCAGGCCTGAAAAAGTGGTCTTTCTGAAGATGCCTCTTTTTTTTTTTTTCACACACATATATATGTAAATATATTTGCACATGTGTGTGTGTATATATATATATATATATATATATATATATATATATACACTTTTTTTTTCCTATTCCACCAGTACCAAAACGTTAAGGTTTTAGGGCTTTCGTGCTTCCAGATTCTGAAACAAAGCAGCACTATCTCACGTTTAGAGGCATCTGTCTTTAGCATGAATTTCGGACCAGGCTGTGTGACGAGTGACACGGGATGAAGAGTGTCTTAAACTTCCCCGATACCATGGTTGCCCCCATTCCAGGTGAACATGAGGCTCTTTTTCATGAGGCAAATCAAAGGAGTGTTGTGAGAACAAGAGGACCAAGACCAGGGAATTAGCCTGTAAAACCTGTGTCTTTGTCGGCTTGAGAAGTTTCCAGTCTAGAACCCTAGTCACAGAGCTGGGCGCAATGGCTCAAGCCTGTGATCCTAATACTCTGAGAGGCCGAAGCAGGGGACTGCCTGCGCTCAAAAGTCCAAGACTAGCCTCAGCAAAAGTGAGACCCGGCCTCTAAAAAAATAGCCTGGTCTTGTCGCAGGTGCCTGTAGTCTCAGCTACTTGGGAGGCTGAGGCAAGAGAATCACTTGAGCCTAAGAATTTGAGGTTTCTATGAGATATGATGCCATAGCACTCTGCCGAGGGCAAAAAAATGAGATCCTGTCTCAAAAAAATAAAAAATAAAAAATACCGGCGGCGCCTGTGGCTCAACAGAGTAGGGCGCCCACTCCATATGCTGGAGGTGGTAGGTAAACCCAGCCCCGGCCAAAAAAAAAAAAAAAAAAATATATATATATATATATATATACACACACACACACAAAACCATAGTCACCTCTGCTAGAGTCAGCATCCCCTGGTTCAGGATCTTTCCTAGAATGGCCACCCAGGCTGTGGCAACACAGTGTTTCTGTTCCTGGACAGGCAGTTATATTCACTGAGGGAAGACAGGGTTTCTAAGTTACTGTTCCAAAAAGAATCCTAAAATTCAGTGGCTTAGAGAACAAAAGGTGATTTTTCTCTCTCATGTAGCACAAGATGAGTTTCTAAGTCAGCAGGTAACTGTTTCTTAAAGTCACTTAGGAGTCAGGTTCCTACCTCTTACGGGTGTTCCTCATTTTATCTCCCTGGATGAGGTGGAGCCATTGCCTTGTCCAGGTTTCAACAGTGAGAAAGAGCCCCTGCAGTGGAGACATTGCTAACTTGCTGCACTCTTGCCATTGGTGAGAACTTAGCACACGGCCACACTTTGGCAAAAGATTGCCCAGGATATGTAGGCTCACCGTATTCCTTTCCTTACTCAGGAAGAAAAGAAGAATGGATTTGGGAGACATGTACTTACCCAACTCTGTAGTGGTGATGAAGTCAATCCACATTTAGAACTGTGAGACCAAGTCCAAGGAATGAAGATTGAACTATAAACCCTTTTGGAATAAAGAGTGATTAAAATTCATCTCCAAATCTCTAGAATCTAGCAAAATGACTATGTTAGCTGTGGAGGAACCGGATCGGATATCAGGTTCCCGTGTTCCCAGTACCAAAAAATAGTTACTGGTACCAAGTCCATGGAATGAATGAGCAGAGCAAGTAGGTGTAAGCAGGCAAAGTGCCAAAGTTTTATTAAAGACTACACCATAGTACATTCCAAGGAAGGAATGGGTCAGCCCCCGCGAGTGGAGGAGACACTAAGTAAGATTTCTCCTTTTATGCTGCCTCCCTCATTTTATAAGTGGCAGGTGGAATATTCATGGTTTTCTTGGGAAAGGGAGGAGAATTCCTGCAATTGGTAATCCTCCCCTTTTCTATCCTTATAAGGCAATGTCCCCAGGGTTGCCATGGTGTTTGTAAATTGCCACAGCACTGATGGGTGTAATTTTTTTTTTTTTGAGACTGAATCTTGCTCTGTCACTTTGGGGAAGTATGCCAAGGGGTCATCATAGCTCACAACAACCTCAATCTCTTGGACTGAAGCCATCCTCTTGCCTCAGCTTCCCAAGTAGCTGGGACTGCATAGGTACCCACCACAAGACCCAGCTAATTCTTCTATTTTTAGGAGAGACAGAGTCTCGCTCTTGCTCAGGCTGGTCTTGAACTCCTGAGCTCAAGTCTCCCAATGTGCTAGGATTGGGTGTGATTTTTACAATTTTTTTTTTTTTTTTTTGAGACAGAGCCTCAAGCTGTCACCCTGGATAGAGTGCTGTTGCATCACAGCTCACAGCAACCTCCAATTCCTGGGCTCAAGTGAGTCTCTTGCCTCTGCCTCCCAAGTAGCTGGGACTACAGGTGCCCGCCACAACGCCTGGCCCTTTTTTTTTTTTTTTTGGTTGCAGCCATCATTGTGGTGTGGCGGGCCCAGGCTGGATTAGAACCCGCCAGCTCAGGTGTACGTGGCTGGCGCCTTAGCCGCTTGAGCCACAGGCGCCGAGCCTTTTTTTTTTTTTTTTTTGAGATAGAGCCTCAAGCTGTCACCCTGGATAGAGTGCTGTGGCATCACAGCTCACAGCAACCTACAATTCCTGGGCTCAAGCGAGTCTCCGGCCTCTGCCTCCAAAGCAGCTGGACTACAGGCGCCCGCCACAATGCCCGGCCATTTTTTGGTTGCAGCCATCATTGTTGTTTGGCAGGCCCAGGCTGGATTCGAACCCGCCAGCTCAGGTGTATGTGGCTGGTGCCTTAGCCCGTTGAGCCACAGGCACTGAGCCAAATTGACAGTCTTTACAGTCATTTTTTTTTTTTGGTAGAGTCAGAGTCTTACTTTATCACCATCGGTAGAGTGCCGTGGTGTCACACAGCTCACAGCAACCTCCAACTCTTGGGCTTACGTGATTCTCTTGCCTCAGCCTCCTGAGTAGCTGAGACTATAGGCGCCTGCCACAATGCCCGGCTATTTTTTTGTTGCAGTTTGGCCAGGGCTGGGTTTGAACCCGCCACCCTCGGTATATGGGACCAGTGCCCTACTCACTGAGCCACAGGCGCCGCCCGACAGTCTTTTTTTTTTTTTTTTGGCTGGGGCTGGGTTTGAACTCGCCACCTCCAGCATATGGGGCCGGCACCCTACTCCTTTGAGCCACAGGCGCCGCCCTGTCTTTTTTTTTTTTTTTAATTGTCACCTTCAGTAGAGTGCCATGTGGTCACAGCTTACAGCAACCTCAAACTCTAGGGCTCAAGCAATTCTCTTACCTCAGCCTTCCTAGTAGCTGGAGTATAGGTGCCTGCCACAATGCTCAGCTATTTTTTTGTTTGTTTAGTGGGGCCTGGTCGGGTTTGAACCCCCTAGCTCTGAAGCATGTGAATGGTGCTCATACTACTGAGCTATGGGCGCCCAGCCTAAATTGACAGTCTTGACTAATGCTGATTCAAAGGAAGTTATATATACAATTTCTTTCCTTCTTTCTTTCATTTTTCAGACAGAACCTGGCTATGTCTACCATGCTAGAGTACAGTGGTATCATCATAGCTCACTGCAGCCTCAGACTTCTGGGCTCTAATGATCTTCCTGCTTCAGCCTCCTGAGTAGCTGAGACTACAAATGTGCACCATCACACCTGCCTCATTTTTCTATTATTTTTTTTTGAGACAGAGTCTCACTCTGTTGCCCTCAATAGAGTGCTGTGGCATCACAGCTCATAGCAACCTCCAACTCTTGGGCTTAAGCGATTCTCTTGCCTCCACCTCCCAAGTAGCTGGGACTACAGGCGCTGGCCACAACGCCCAGCTATTTTTTGTTGCAGTTGCCACTGCTGTTTTAGCTGGCCGGGGCCAGGTTTAAACCTGCCACCCTCGGTATATGGGGCCGGTGCCCTACACACTGAGGCATAGGCGCTGTCCCATTTTTTCTATTTCTGATAGGGATGGGGTCTATTTCTTACTCAGCCTGACCTCAACCTTTTGAACTCAAGCAATCATGCCTTGATTTCCCAGAGTGCAGAATTATAGGCGTGAGCCACAATGTTAGCTTGTATATACAATTTCTCTCTTTCCCTAAGAATCTGTTGCTATTGAGACAGACCACTGGTACAGTCATTGAGTGTTTGTTAATCCCTTAACACTGAGTTAAATACATACTGTATCTAGAGGAGAAAATGCATTGGCATCATTAAATAAAATGTGATAAGCCTATTTATTTATTTGGAGATTTACACTGACATGTGCTCAAATTGTTCTTGAAATTTCATCCATTACAGTTGAAACTGGGGTAAGGGTTTAAAAAGCTTCTCAGTATTCTTTGCTACAAGGATTTTTGTTTGTGATTGTTTTCCTATGGAAAGGAAAAGTTCTACTCAGAAGACTTAAAGCACTAGCAAACATTAGGCAGAGGGCAAGGCTCATGCCTCTGGGGATAGAACTGCTGTTCCTCAGCCAGGGGACTGTGTGGAGTCAGAGCCTTGGAAAAGGAAGCGTGAAACACTGAGAGAACTATAGCAGGCCCTCATTTAATCATTTTTTGCTGAGCCATCGCCTCTGTTCTCAGACTCTGGCCTGAAATAGGCTTATATCAACCTAATTGCAGTTTCTCCAAACTGCCTTAAAAACTGCAAGTCTTCCAGACTGCCATATTGCTCAGCGTTCCACTAAGTGTATTATTTTCTGCTAACCTGTGAGAACATGCGTGCCAGAGGAAACTAAGGCAAATGCCTGAGGCTTTTTGACATAGAAGAGGAATGGGATCATACAGACCAGAATTGGATTATTTTATCTCCATTTAAGGACTAGAGCAAAAATACCCAGTATTTTAAAATCCTGCAACTTGGGAAAATTGCAATCTACCCACCTCGGCCTCCAAAGTGCTACGATTACAGGCATGAGCCATCGTGCCCTGCAAGAACAGGTGTTTTTGAACGCTGACTACTAAACTAGTTAATTCTGGTTCGTTAACGTTAGTAAAGGCAGCCCTCCTCTCTGCAGTATGGATAAAACACAGTGGGGAACTTGCTGAGCAGAATCCTCATTTGGCTGTTTGAATGTGCCCTATGATATGAGAAGGGGCAGAATGGGGGCAACCCCATCTCTCTGCTTGGCTCTCCCACTTCCTTCCTGTCTGGCTGGGCTCAAGGCCCACGTTGCTGAAAGGCAAACTCCCTCACCTTGTGCACCTGATCAGGCAGTTGGATGGCAGAGATGTCAACCTACCAGCAGAGTAACAGCCTTCTAATTTTTTATCCGTATTTTCTCTAAGACAGTTCTTTTTTTTTTTTTTTTTTCCAGTTTGTATTTTTGGCCAGGGCTGGGTTTGAACCCACCACCTCCGGCATGTGGGGCCGGTGCCCTACTCCTTTGAGCCACAGGCGCCACCCACTAAGACAGTTCTTGAGCTGAGACACTATAAAACCTCTTGAATCCACATCCAATCCTTTTGGATAGCTCTCTCTCTCTCTCTCTTTTTTTCTACGACAGCTTTATATTCTTTTTTTTTTGTAGAGACAGAGTCTCACTTTATCACCCTCGGTAGAGTGCCGTGGTGTCACACAGCTCACAGCAACCTCCAACTCCTGGGCTTAGGCGATTCTCTTGTCTCAGCCTCCCGAGTAGCTGGGACCACAGGCACCCACCACAATGCCCGGCTAGTTGTTTTTTTTTTTTTGAGACAGAGCCTCAAGCTGTCACCCTGGATGGAGAGAGTGCTGTGGCATCACAGCTCACAGCAACCTCCAATTCCTGGGCTCAAGCGAGTCTCCTGCCTCTGCCTCCCAAGTAGCTGGGATCGCAGGCGCCTGCCACAATGCTCAGCCATTTTTGGTTGCAGTTGTCATTGTTGTTTGGTGGGCCCGGGCTGGATTCGAACCCACCAGCTCAGGTGTACGTGGCTGGTGCCTTAGCCTGTTGAGCCACAGGCACCGAGCCACCTGGCTAGTTTTTTGTTTTTTGCAGTTCGGCCGAAGCTGGGTTTGAATCTGCCACCTTTGGTATATAGGGCCAGTGCCCTACCCGCTGCACCACAGGCGCCGCCCTCTATAACAGCTTTATTGAGATACATTTCACAGTTGGCCCATTTGAAGTATGCAATTCAATGGTGGACGGCTTGTCTTTCCTTGTACCTCCTGGTCTGTTTGCACATTATCTCCTTCCTCCAGGGACAGAATGAGTAAGTGAGGGGACACAAACACAACCGGAGGTGACTCCATGGACTTCTCTGACTAGAGCATCTGCTAGGTAAGGAATAATAGGGGTGCTCACGGACCCAGGGTTGGGGCCTGCCAAACAAGGCCTTCTGCAGTGCTTTCAAATGCCAGGAAGCTGGCAGACACTGTTAGGTATAGGGGGGGAAAGCAGTGCCAAGATGTTCCCCACCAGTATGCCAACCATTTAACCAAACTGAAGTGGTTTTTCAGAAAGAGCTTAGAGTTTTTGAGTTGGTCAGTTCCAGCCTTGCTACATATTAATGTGACATATACAATAAGATTGCCAGTTCAGCTCTCAGAGAACAGTATTTAAATCAACAGTGATAAAATACTGAATTTGTAGGGTATTTTAAACAGAGACAAGAAAATAAGTAATTCAATAGTAATAGCCCATTTATTCCGTCACTCAACAGTTACCGAGTGTCAAGGAGGAGCCAGGCACTCTTCTAGGAACTGGGAGGTATTGGTGGGTCCCTGTTCTCAACGGAAGTGAGTGGAATCTGGTGAGGAGACAGACGACAAAAAGTAAGAGGTGAACGAGCAAAATGTTTTTGTTTAAAAAATACACTTTCCAGCCAAGTGCAGTGGTTCATATCTATGATCCTAGCACTTTGGGAGGTTTGGGAGGCTGAGGCACATGGATCGCCTGAGCTCAGGGGTTTGAGACCAGCCTGAGCTAGAGCAAGATTCCATCTCTACTAAAAATATAAAAATTTAGCTGGGTGGGCTTGGCACCTGTGGGTCAAGCAGCTAAGGCGCCAGCCACATATACCTGAGGTGGCGGGTTCGAATCCAGCCCGGGCCCGCCAAACAACAATGATGGCCGCAACCAAAAAATAGCTGGGTGTTGTGGCAGGTGCCTGTCATCCCAGCTACTTGGGAGGCAGAGGTAGGAGAATGGCTTGAGCCCAGGAGTTCGGGGTTGCCGTGAGCTGTGATGTCATGGCACTCTACCCAGGGTGACAGCTTGAGGCTCTGTCTCAAAAAAAAAAAAAAAAATTAGCTGGGTGTTGTAGGGAGTGCCTGTAGTCCCAACTACTTAGGAGGCTGAGGCAAGAGGATCATCTGAGCCCAGGAGTTTGAGATTACTGTTAGCTATGACGATGTCTCGCTCTGGCTCAGGCTGGTCTCAAACCTGTGAGTGCAGGCAATCCACCTTTTTCAGCCTCCCAGAGTGCTAAGATTACAGGCCTGAACATCAATGCACCAGGCTTTGATTCCACGGGTTTGGGCAAGTTAGATTTTTCAATAGGGATAAGGGAATGAAAAAAAAATAGCTTGAAATGCTAAAATGGATGGTTGGGAATATTGTCTCTCCGAGGAAGCAACATTTGAATCGAGACTTGACTGACAGGAAGGAACCAGCAGCATGACGCTCTGGGGCAGAGTGTTCCAGCCAGAGGAAGCGGCAAGTACCAAGGCCCCATGTGTAGCCCAGAAGAGGGCATGCAGGACCCAGGAGGAACCAGCCTGAGGAAAAAGGGGGTAATTTGGTAGGAGGATATGCGCTGAGGTTTTTTTTATAGAGACAGAGTCTCAATTTGTCGCCCTTGGTACAGTGCCATGGCATCACAGCTCACAGCAACCTCCAGCTCTTGGGCTTGGGCGATTCTCTTGTCTCAGCCTCCTGAGTAGCTGGGATACCAGGCACCTGCCACAACACCCGGCTATTTTTTGTTGAGGTTTGGCCAGGGCCGCGTTCGAACACCCACCCTCGGTAATTGGGGCCAGTGCCCTTCCCACTGAGCCACAGGCGCTGGCTCAGTTATTCATTTTTAGTAGAGACGGAATCTCACTCTTGCTTAGGCTGATCTTGAACTCCTGGGCTCAAGTGATCCACCCGCCTCAGCCTCCCAGAGTGCTAGGATTACAGGCGTGAGCCATCACGCTGGTGAGCCACCACAGCCAGCCTTAAACTGCATGTTCTATCCACCTTTTGATTTTCTCCAGTATGCTGTGCTGTGTTATACTTGTTTTTTTTTTTTTTTTTTTTTGTATTTCTTTTCCTTTTTTTTTTTTGTAGAGACAGTCTCATTTTGTAACCCTCCATAGAGTGCCATGGCGTCACACAGCACACAGCAACCTCCAACTCCTGGGCTTAGGTGATTCTCTTGCCTCAGCCTCCTGAGTAGCTGGGACTACAGGCGCCCGCCACAAGGCCTGGATATTTTTTTTGTTTTGCTGTTCGGCCTAGGCTGGGTTTGAACCCGCCACCTTCGGCATATGGGGCCGGCACCCTACTCGATGAGCCACAGGCGCCGCCCCCTTGTATTTCTTTTTAGAGACAGAGTCTCACCTTGTGTCCCTTGGTAGAGTGCTGTGGCGTTGTAGCTCACAGCGACCTCCAGCTCTTGGGCTTAGGCGATTCTCTTGCTTAGCCTCCCAAGTAGCTGGGACTACAGGCGCCCATTATGTTTGTGTTTTTTTTGAGACAGAGTCTCACTGCGTCACCCTTAGTAGAGTGCCATGGTGTCATAGCTCACAGCAAACTTAAACTCTTGGGCTCAAGCAATTCTCTTGCCTTAGTCTCGGGAACTTGCCACAACATCTGGCTATTTTTAGAAATAAAGTATCACTCTGATTCAACCTATGAACTCAGGTGATCCACGCACTTTGGCTTCCCCGAATGCTAGTATTATAGGCATGAGCCACCATCACATCTGGCCTTTTTTGTACTTGTTAATAAATTGTGATTTTTGGTGGGGGGGAGACAGAGTTTCACTTTGTCATCCTCAGTAGAGTGCGATGGTGTCACAGCTCACAGCAACCTCCAACTCTTGGGCTTAAGGAATTATCTTGCCTCAGCCTCCCGCATAGCTGGGACTACAGGAGCCTGCCACAACGCCCGGCTATTTTTTTGTGCTACAGTTGTCATTGTTTTTGGCAGACCTTGGCCTGGTTCGAACCCACCAGCCTTGGTGTATGTGGCTGGCACCCTAACCACTGAGCCTTGGGCGCTGAGCCATAAATTATGTTTTTCTTTTTTTTTTTTTTTTTGCAGTTTTTGGCCAGGGCTGGGTTTGAACCCACCACCTCCGGCATATGGGGCCAGCGTCCTACTCTGTTGAGCCACAGGCACCGCCCATTCTTTTCTTTTTTTTCTTTTGTACAGACAGAGTCTCACTTTATCACACTTGGTAGAGTGCCGTGGTGTCACACAGCTCACAGCAACCTCCAACTCCTGGGCTTAGGCGATTCTCTTGCCTCAGCCTCCCGAGTAGCTGAGACTACAGGCACCCACCACAACGCCCAGCTATTTTTCTGTAGTGCAGTTCGGCCAAGGCCGGGTTTGAACCCACCACCTTCGGTATATGGGGCTGGCGCCCTACTTGATGAGCCATAGGTGCCATCCTGTTTTTCTTTCTCTTTTTCATTTTTATTTTTATTTTTTTTGAGACAGAGCCTCAAGCTGTCACCCTTGATAGAGTGCCCTGGCATCACAGCTCACAGCAAGCTCCAATTCCTGGGCTCAAGCGAGTCTCCTGCCTCTGCCTCCCAAATAGCTGGGACTACAGGCACCCGCCACAATGCCCGGCCATTTTTTTGGTTGCAGCGACCATTGTTGTTTGGCAGGCCCAGGCTGGATTCGAACCTACCAGCTCAGGTGTACGTGGCTGGCACCTTAGCCCGTCAAGCCACAGGTGCCAAGCCTGTTTTTCTTTTTTTAATCTGTATTTTGTCAGTCTCATTCGCAGGACGTGGGCCTAGAACCTAAGAGGGCAGAAAAAAAGTGTTTTTCCCTCCCCACATACATTTCCTGCTTCAGCCTTGGATATTTGAGAATTCTTTTTTCCTTATATCTCTCTTTTTTATTTATTTTATTTTATTATTTTATTTTATTTTGAGACAGATCCTCAAGCTGTCACCCTGGGTAGAGTGCTGTGGCATCACAACTCACAGCAACCTCCAACTCCTGGGCTCAAGCAAGTCTCCTGCCTCCACCTCCCAAGTAGCTGGGACTACAGGCGCCCGCCACGACGCCCAGCTATTTTTCTGTTTTGCAGGTTGGCAGAGGCCGGGTTTGAACCCGCCACCTTCAGTATATGGGGTCGGAGCCCTACTCGATGAGCTACAGGCACCATTGAGTGCTTTTTTTTTTAATATAGAGATGGGGGTCTCACGCAGGCTGATTCTTTTTTTTTTTTTTTTGAAACAGGTGTCATAGTTCACAGCAACCTCCAATTCTTGGGCTCAAGTGAATGTCTTGCCTCAGCCTCCCAAGTAGCTTAGACTAGAGGCACAGCCACAATGCCTGGCTATTTTTAGAGATGGGTCTCATTCTTGCTCAGGCTGCTCTCCAACTCGTGAGCTCAAGCCATCTATCCACCTCAGCCTCCCAAGGTGCTGGGATTATAGGTGTCAGGCACTGCGCAGGGCCCTCAGGCTGATTTGAACCTCTGGCCTGAAGTGAGTTTCCCACCTTATCCCCAAGTGGATGTGAGCCATTGTACTGTGTCCTCTTAGTAAAATTTTAAGTCTATAATACGGTATTTTTTTTTTTTAAGAGATAGAGTCTCACTTTGTCGCCCTTAGTAGAGTGCTGTGGTGTCACAGCTCACATCAATCTCTGGCTCCTGGGCTTAGGCGATTCTCTTGCCTCAACCTCCTGGAGTAGCTGGGCCTACAGGCTCCCACCACAACGCCCAGCTAATTTTGTTGCAGTTTGGCGAGGGCCAGGTTCAAACCCGCCACTCTTGGTATACCGGGCCAGTGCCCCACTCACTGAGCCACAGGTGCCACCCTACAATATGGTATTTATTAATATGGGTACCATGCTACACAGCAGATTTTTAGGACTTATAATTTCGTATAATTGAAATTTTGTATCCTTTGTCTAATACCTCCCATATGAGAGCTCTTCAAATATGAATCTGGACAGGGGATAACCTTCTAGTCCTATTGGAAGTCATAGTTCTTTTAAAAATCTTTGTTTTAGTCCTATCTAAAACAAATTTGGTTGCTAATACACAATTGTTGCTCTCCATAGAAATCTTTAGTAAAAGGCAAAAGATTTATTCATTCTGAAGAGAAACCAGCACATAGAAGTTATAGCTTTACCTTCTACAAGGGTAATTGTGCATAGTGGGCTAAGTCATTAGCCTTTCATTTATATAAAATTAGAGAAGTTGGAAGGCTACATTTCTATTCAAAAAGCTGACTTTATAGAGCACCAACTGATTTTGCAGTGGCTGAGAAATAAACTGATGTAAACAAAAACACTGAAAATATGAATTAACAGCAGAGCAAGGGCTTTTGAAAGCAGAGAGAGTTGATAAGTTGCATGTAATAGTAGTGCCCATGGGGCATTTCGATTTCTAAAGCTTAGAGCAGGCAGGGTGTTCAGAGTCCCTGAACATATCCAATTATGCAAAGCCAAGTGCTGGAGGAATCTGTTTTCAACCTGGAGTCAGCAGTGTAAGGGCCACAACTTTTCACTGATTTTTAATGTTTCAGGTTACTTTGTCATTGGTCACGTTTTCAGATATGTCAATTCACTTACCCAATTTGTATTTACTTAGAATCCAGGAATGAGAATTGAGCATGGCCTCTTGGGGCTAATAGAAGCACACATGAAGTGAGTGCTTACATCTCACTGAACCCTTGCATCACTCCCTTGATTATTATCTTTATTCTACAATAGAGAAAACTGAGGCTTAAATAGGTTAGGGAACTTGTTCCAGGACACTTAGCAAATAAGTTGTATGGCCAGGATTTGAATAAAAGGATGACCCTCTTAGCTAGTTGGACATTACTGCACAGACAATTTGTAATTCTGTAGATCTATATAGTTCTTTCAGTTTTCTGAACTGGGGAATGCCTTAATGAAATGAATCAAAGAAAGCTTTTGGCATTATATAGGATTCGCAGAGGTAAGAAAGAACTGGAGGGGGGAGGTGCCTGCGGCTCAGTGAGTAGGGCGCTGGCCCCATATACCGAGGGTGGCAGGTTCAAACCCAGCCCCGGCCAAAGTGCAACACCACCACCAACAAAAAATAGCCGGGTGTTGTTGCGGGCGCCTGTAGTCC
This sequence comes from Perodicticus potto, assembly GCA_963574655.1. Classification (NCBI taxonomy): domain Eukaryota; kingdom Metazoa; phylum Chordata; class Mammalia; order Primates; family Lorisidae; genus Perodicticus; species Perodicticus potto. Next base: position 5,214 of record CAUYRH010069271.1, on the reverse strand, counting down.
CAGCTACTCAGGAGGCTGAGGCAAGAGAATTGCCTAAGCCCAGGAGATGGAGGTTACTTTGAGCAGTGTGATGCCATGGCACTCTGCTGAGGCGATAAAGAGAGACTCTGTCTCTTAAAAAAAAAAAATAGGAAGAAAGAACTGGAGGGTAGAGAGATAGGGTAGAAAGTTGTGGCAGCAATCCAGGCACTGGAGATGAGTGACCAGAGATGGGAAGTAGAATGGTTGTAGCCTTATTTCTGCCATGCTGCTGCTGCTGGGGAATCTCAGGCAAGTTACAGCCACATCTCTGAAGCTTTGCTACTCTTCCTTAAAATGAGTTGATAAATTGAGACTAGAAAACCTCTAGGTTCTTTCAAACTCTAAAATTCTTCCTGGTGCCTTTAAATTTTAATGTATTCTAAAGATTTAGATATGAAGACCTAATATCATCCTAAATCCAGAAGAGAATTCAGATGTAATAATTCTAAACATCATCTTCTTCTCAAAGTACAAAGGACTGTAATTGGTTTTAAGAAGGTTTTCTAAACGCGATTATATTGAGACAAGCCAATCATTTCTGCATCATATTGTTTTCTTTGTTTAAGAAAATAATTTGGGTATTGCTACTGCAGCAGTGGCTGATGATATTAAAATCAAATATTATTCTTGAAACAAAAATGAAATGATTTAAACCTCTCTAAGAAATCTTATGAAAATATACCTAGGAGGTACACATTATATTGTCATCAAATTAATTTGTTTCCTCAGCTCAAATTTAATTTAAAAAGAGATATTTCTTCAACTGGTTCAATCAACAGACTGCAAAGGGATTTTAGAAAGAGAACACACTTTATTTGATGTTGGTGCAAATAATGGACACAATAGTTCTGCCTTCTGTTGCTTGCGATGCTTCTAGGAAGTATTTTTATTTATTTATGTATTTCTTTAATTTTTTTCTTTTCTTAGGCAGAGTCTCACTATGCCACCCTTGATAGAGTGCAATAGCATCACAGCTCACAGCAATCTCAAACTCTTGGGCTTAAACGATTCTCTTGCTTCAGTCTCCCAAGTAGCTGGGACTACAGGCGCCCGCCACAACACCTGGCTATTTTTTTTGTTGCAGTTGTCATTGTTGTTCAGCTGGCCAGGGCTGTGTTTGAACCCACCAGCCTAAGTGTATGTGGCTGGCGCCGTAACCACTGTGTTGTGGGTGCTGAGCCTGTTTATTTGTATTTTTGAGAGAGTCTCACTTTGTAGCCCTCGTTAGAATGCCTTGGAATCACAGCTCACAACAACCTTAAACTCTTGGGCTTAAGCCATCCTCTTGCCTCAGCCTTTTGAGTAGCTGGGACTACAGGTGCCCGCCATAACGCCTGGATGAAGCTCAGGCTGGTCTACAACCTGTGAGTTCAGGCAATCCACCCTCCTTGGCCTCCCAGAGTGCTAGGATTACAGGCCTGAGCCACCATGCCAGCCTATAAAGTATTTTTAATGACTTCCTGATAAACTGGCTCAGGTTCATAGGTGGCTCACATCTGCAAACTTTTCTCCATCCTCATGTCCTACAACAAAATCAATCTCCAAGACTCCTGAGTTCTTGGTTTTAATATTTCTCAGAACTGATCCATTTTCATCCTCACAGACATGGATTTAGGATTTCTCTTTAGAGTGGAGAAAAAGCTTTTATCAAAACAATTCTGTATGGTGGCACCTGTGGCTCAAACCAGTAGGGTGCAGGCCCCATATGCTGGAGATGATGGGTTCAAACCCCGCCCCGGCCAACAACTGCAAAAACCCCAAAAACTAAAACAAACAAACAAAAAAACCAAAAAAACAATTCTGGCTCTCCACCTGTAGCTCGGGGCTGGCAGGTTCGAATCCAGCCTGGGCTGCCAAATAACAATGACAACTACAACCAAAAAATAGCCGGGTGTTATGGCAGGCGTCTGTAGTCCCGGCTAAGCTGGAGGCTGAGGCAAGAGGATGGCTAGAACCGAAGAGTTTGAGGTTGCTGTGAGTTGTGATGCCACAGCACTCTACCCAGGGTGACATAGTGAGACTCTGTCTCAAAAAAAAAAAAAAATAAAGAAAAAAATATATAAAATAAAATAAATAAAAATAGTTCTGTTATTAAAAACTTCACGGATCCTACTGCTTCTAAACAGTGTAGTTGGGATCCCCACGGTTTCAGCCTGGCAAATACATTAGCTTTCTTTACAAACTTTAATCCTCCACATCTGAGAACTGGCTACTTGGAATGCATTGTCTTTTTCTTTGCCAACTCAGGGCATCACCTCTTTCAAGTCCGTCTTGAAATTCATTTCCTTCCGGAGGTTTTCCTTGTTTAGTAGGTACTTAGCAAATATACAACTCCTGTTTTTGAGCTTTTAATCACATTACGTGCTTTCAATATTAATTATCCAAGTCTGGGGTAAACAATTTACAGAGATTTTCATTCTTTAAGAAACCACGCAGAAAGATTTTGGGTGAGAGCCCTCTCAAATTTTAGCTGTCTGCCTTTTCTCTGGGAATCCACGCTACAACCAGAGCAAAATAACTCCTTGTGCTGACCTCTAGCGGGCGCGAGATAATCCTACAAAATTATGAAAAGTAGAGGGCAAAGTAAAACCCTTCCCTAAACCCAGCTAGGTTACTCAGCGGTCAGACGACCGCATCCTATCCCACCCCACCGCACCTTTAATATATTTTTCCCCAGTATTTGTTTTGCATCTAATATAGTTAGCCTTACAACTTACCAGTTTTGCTTCCAGCGGGCTGAGCTGCCGGTGCTGGATGTCGAGTGAATTGCTCTAGCAGTTTGAAATAATCCCAGCTAAATGGAACCCATTCCCAGGGCACCCGCGAGTGCGCGGGGTAGGTTCGCTCTGCGGAGCCTTAAGGATCTCTTCATGTTTCAAAGGTCGATGCTGCAGCCAGGTCGGCGTGCATAGGGGAAATCAAGACATTTTGAAAAGGAAGGTGCAGACGAAGGCAACCAGAAATTCTGCTATTGCTAGTGGCAAGGCGATTATCCCCAGACTTTCACCCCACACTATGGGAAACGTCACGTGAGGGTCCAGGCGCGCTACACGTGGGCGCCTCCTCAAGACCCGGGCCCCAGAAAGCGGGGGCTGGGGAAGTGTGGCCGCCTTCGGAGCACGCGGTACGTGAGTCGCCCCACGCTGGGAGAGGAACAGCAAAGTCGCCAGCAAAAGCACCTTCTCTAAGAAATCCTTTAGGCATGTTTTAGAAACCGAGCTGAGCTGGGGAGAGTTTCTGTAAAAGGCTCTCCAAACGCCGTCTGTCCCCACCCCTCAAACCCCGCATCTTCGTTCTCACTGGGCTTTTAACAAGGGCAAAGGGCCTCCGGGGATGCCCAAGTCACCCCGATGGCCGGGTCAAAACGCAGGAGCCGGAACCCGGCCGCGGGGTTCCCTGCTTCTCGCTTCGTGGCCCTGCGGACCCCTCCCAGCCACTGCGGGCAATAGGAGAGGGGAGACCGCGTCACGAGGCGGGGACCCCGAGGTCCAGGGCGGGGCGCCGGGGAATCCCAGCCCGAGCGAGTCGGGGAGGTGCGGGCGCGGGCGGGAAGAGGAGGGCGGCGTGCAGGGGGAGGTGAGCAGAGCCGAGCCGAGCCTGCAGGCGAGGAGGAGGACGGCGAGAGAGGCCCCGCCCCCGCCTCTCCGAGCCGGCTCCTCTCCGCCTCCGAACCCGCTCACTTTGCCTCTCGCCTCTGGACGGCCGCGGGCGGCTGCCGGATCCGCGGCCGGAGGGAGCGCGGGAGACGGGGAGACATCCTGCACCGGCGCCTCCTCTAGGCGCCCGTACCCCTCAGGGGGTTGGCGCCGCCGCCTTGGAGAGGGCGACCCGGCCTCGGAGGGGGCATCCCCCGGGCGCGAGGGGCGGCGGCGCTGACACAGGCTTGTTCCCTGCCAGTGGGGAACAGCGCTGGCGCCAGGGGGGACTCCCCAGCCATCTTCAGGTACCGCCGCGCAGAAGGCGCGTCGCCACTAGCGACGGTGGGCTGCCTTAGAGGCTAGAGCCTGAGGGCTCCCGAGGGAGAGCGGGCCCCGACGGCGCGCTCTCCCGTCGGCCAAGGGCAGGCAGGCCCTGCGCAGAGGCTGGGGAGTGCCAGAGGCTCCGGGTTGGCTAGCCATGACCTTCGGGCGCAGCGGGGCGGCCTCGGTGGTGCTGAATGTGGGCGGCGCCCGGTACTCGCTGTCCCGGGAGCTGCTGAAGGACTTCCCGCTGCGCCGCGTCAGCCGGCTGCACGGCTGCCGCTCAGAGCGCGACGTGCTCGAGGTGTGCGACGACTACGACCGGGAGCGAAACGAGTACTTTTTCGACCGTCACTCCGAGGCCTTCGGCTTCATCCTGCTCTATGTGCGCGGCCATGGCAAGCTTCGTTTCGCGCCGCGGATGTGCGAGCTGTCCTTCTACAACGAGATGATCTACTGGGGCCTGGAGGGCGCGCACCTCGAGTACTGCTGCCAGCGCCGCCTCGACGACCGCATGTCCGACACCTACACCTTCTACTCGGCCGACGAACCGGGCTTGCTGGGCCGCGACGAAGCGCGACCTGGCGGGGCCGAAGCAGCTCCCTCCAAGCGCTGGCTGGAGCGCATGCGGCGAACCTTCGAAGAGCCCACGTCGTCTCTGGCCGCGCAGATCCTGGCCAGCGTGTCGGTGGTGTTCGTGATCGTGTCTATGGTGGTGCTGTGCGCCAGCACGCTGCCGGATTGGCGCGCCGCGGCCGCAGACAACCGTAGCCTGGATGACCGGAGCAGGTACTCCGCCGTCCCTGGGAGGGAGCCCTCCGGGTAGGATACACTTCTCTGCCCGTCCCGTCCGTCCTGTCGCGTCTGTCCGTCCCGTTCGTCCGTCCCGTCTCCGTCCTGTCTGCCTCCGGCTGGCCAAGCCAGGCAGGATTCGGGATCCAGTGGGGCCCCAGGAGCGGCCAACCACAGGACGGGTTGGTCCCCACTCCCCTATTTCCCGGGCACCAGCTGGGTCTGGCCCATACACTAGGATGCGCCTCTTCAAATCCTGGGGACGCGAAATCCCCAGGAATGGTGAGGGGCAGGTAGAAATAGAAAAACACTCTTATCTTCGCAGTTTACTTTTGAGTCAATAGCAACCTGCTGACTAATTTCTAAACTTAAGTTGTTAGTATTCAGCAATTAAATCTCGAGCTAAATGCAGTTTGAATTATTTGCCAATTTTTGATGATGT
>CAUYRH010069270.1:0-50468 GCA_963574655.1 Perodicticus potto | reverse complement strand
GGCTTTATTCACCAGCTGGGAGCTTACGGCATAGACAAATTTCAAATGGCCACGCTCTCTGTCTAGCTTGATCGTCCCTTTTTTATAGACAGTCAAGAAGTTCCACCCCACAGGTACCCTTCTCATTGGCCAGTTTGAATTAAGCAGGAGATGCTAGTCCAGCCCCCGCAGAACTATAGGATTTCACAGAACTTGGAAATTTCCAAGTTCCAGGAAGTTACAAATTCCTAAGGGCTGAGTCACCATGGAGAGGACCCTGCAAGTGTATCCTTGTGGTGCTCTCCTTGACAAGACCAGTTCTCCCAGACCTCACCCTTCTCGGGTATCCTCTCTCACTGTGATATTAAAGGAAAAACTTAAGCAGGCATTCATTACAATTTGTACAATTCTTATATAGGCTGTGTTCATAATATAGAAGGGTGTCACTGACCTATCCTATCTTTGTTTTTCAAAGAATAATTTTGTTTCATTCATGTTATTTATCTCCTTCCAGATACAAAGATCCTTAAGCATCTTTTTGATAAAAGGCAGTTAAAGGCAGAGATGCCATCTGTGGCTATGGAAAAGCAAAATGAAACCTGATTATCAGAACACAGAAATTGCTCTTTTTTTTTAAACTTGTTTTATGATTCTTTTGATACTAAATCTCAAAGAAAATGCCAAGACACTATGAGATACTATGACACCAGAGAGGTTAAATCTGATAGAGTTTGAATACACATTTCATTCATCGTGTTTTAAAGCATTTATTTCATTTAATAGAAATAGGTAACTTATTAAGTCTGGGTCTTTCTAGTATTTTGGCTGTTCTGTGTGCTTAAAACCACAGAAACATATCTGTGTAATGTTCATTAGGACTCATTCAGGTACAAGTGAGAGAAATACTGCACAAATTAAAAGGGAACTGACTAGTTCCCTTTTATGGAGAAATTCGAATAGTTTTGGGTACAACTGGATCCAGCACCTTGAATAATATCATAATAATTTTGATCTCTATTTCACGGTTATGTACTTTTGACATGTGGCTTCTTCTTCATACATTGTCTACCCACGTGTTAGGAAAGATGGGCAGTGGTAGCCTAAAGTATATACTCACTGTTTGTGACCTCTTAAAAAGAAAGATCCTGTCTCTGTCAGCACCAAATCTCAAGAAAACTTTCATTGGTCATGTTGATGTTCATATGCCCATCCCTGAAAAAGTTACCTAGTTAGGAAAATAATCCTCTGATTGATGAACCTGAGCTCATCCCCTTGGCAGGTGGGAGCAGTTACCAAGATTGGTTATTCTGCAGAGAAATGTGGGATTTAAGAAGGGTAGTGCAATAAGCAAAGTCAGGGTACTCCAACCAGAAAAGGAGGATGGTATTCTGATCAAATACAACCAGCACTCCTTACTACAGGGGCAGTTCTAAATGCTAAAAAGATCGGCTACAAATCTGTTTACATTCAAGAAGGCCTTTCCCAGTGCTTTTTGTTCTTTTGGATATGCTTCCCACGATCTCCTATGTGATCTGACATTTAAGACATGTGTATAGAAGAATACATTAATGATGTACTCCTTTTTGTGCATAATAAATATGAGTTTAGATCAAAGGACATAAAACCTATTATCGTCTGTTTTTAGTGTTTGGAACAGTTTCTAATTTCTCTGATGGCCTTGGTTAGTGGGCTATTTAGGGGTTCATTTCCTCACGATACTTTATTCTGTAACTTTGTAGTTGGTTGGTATTCAGTGCCTGGTCCCAGCACCTGAAATAATAATCGTTTTCTTTTCTTGTCTCAACTTCTACTCTACGTACAAGCATGATTAAGAGAAAGATATACCACGTGTCTCAACTTCAAGGATTTTTCTCTGGAGAAAGATTTAGAGGCTCTGCGAACCCTTTTATGGACTTATATTTAAATGTGGATGTATCAGGTCAAGTAACTCCTCTCTAAACTTTCCCTAAGGAATCATCATCTTGTTGTTTATCAAGTATCACATTTCCCCACTAGAATGGATTTCCCTGTTCTTTCAGCCATATGCTTTATATTTCCTTAAAAAAAATTTGGCTGGGCTCAGTGGCTCACACCTGTAATCTAGCACCTTCACTCTGGGAGGCTGAAGAAGGTAGATTGCCTGAGCTTAGGAGCTTAAGACCAGCCTGAGCAAGAGTGAGACCCCATCTCTACTAAAAATAAAAATTTAGCTGGGCACTGTGACCCATGCCTCTAGCCCCAAGTACTCGGGAGGCTGAGGTAAGAGGTTCTCTTGAGAGTTTGAGGTTGCTGTGAGCTCTGATGGCAGGGCCCTTTTCCCAGGGCAACAGAGTGAGACTTTGTCTCAAAAACAAAACAAACAAACAAACAAAAAAACCCATCCTTGATTATAGGACTTTTTAGCTACTTGTAAGTGACTGTAAGTTTATTCTAGCAACGCTGATGAAATGTGGAAAAAGGCACATTCTCTCAAGTTAGTGACTTCTGAATACTCAGTTTACAGAGAGTTCCTCCAGACTTACTCAAATTTTCCTGTGGTCAAGTTGAGGATTTGGACTAAGGCATGATTATTCTGTAACCCAGGAAAGAAAAAAATGATACAACTTGGAATAAATATCTGATGTGTGTATATACAGGGAACACTTCAGTTTTTTTTTTACATCTATTATCTGAAGTTGAGTTTAAATCCTCCCTCCCTCCCTCTCTTCCTTCCTTCCTTCCTTCCTTCCCTCCTTCCGTATTCTATTCACTGAAGTAATGAATAGCTTTCAAGCTGAAATGGTTTAAATATAAATGGGTTCAGAGTGAGAACTAATCAATGTCTGTCTGAAAACAATGGCTTTATATCTAGTTGTCTAAGATAAATAAGGCTTCATGTCAAAGAGCAAATCTTCCCACAGTTCATGGAACAGCGATTTTTATGTAAGATTTATTTTAAAAATGAGTTGAAATTGTAAAATGCAGATTTTGAAAAAATTTTAGGTGAAGGACTGTCTATAGAAACAAAGAACTTGCCAATGTTTTCCATTAAGATTAAAGTCTCAAAGAAGAGATGGACTAAAGAAGATTTCTTCTTAATGTGGAAGATGTTTCTCTTTCCAAAATCAGAATGAATCAGCCAATCTCAAATTCTCTCTGGGCTGAAGTGAAGAGAAAACAACATGATAAGGTAGATGCTGACTCAGCTTTTATCTTTCATAGCTGCTCTTTTCCAGAGAACAACTGGCCTGTCCTGGGTCAATAAGTCTACTTGATGAAAGTAGATGAAAGTTTGCTATCTACTTTTATTTTGTGAAGAGGTTATACACATGTAGTTTTAAAAACACTTTTGTTTATCACTTATAGCTTTGTTTTTCCATTGTGGAGAATTCCTTACCTGCACACATACACACACACTCTCTCTTACCTTAAACCCTTTTCTTCTTAGTTTTTTCGAAGATATCTTTCATCTTTTTACTCTATTACCCCCTTATCGTTATTCCATTTATGAACTAATAAATAACAACTGTCATGGAAGATGTAGGTAAGAATAGTTTTGCCTCTATATACACATCAAGATAAAAGGTCAATCTTAAGTTCTAAAATGAAATAAGAAATGAAAAAGTAGCATTATCTCCTAAAACTTTATCATCTAGAAGTTCTCAATCTAATGTTATTTGCCCCTTGTCTTAAGCCTACTTTTTATTAAGCCACATTTTCAATGTTTGATATAGATAAAATGTTTTATATCAATTGCATTTTATCCTTGCATACTAAAAATTTGCCTTATTTTATATATTTGGTTCATTCAAAATTTAAACAGTGGATAACCAGATTTGCAGAATAAATTAACAAAAATATTCGCTAACAGCTGATTTCTAAAAGCAGGCTCTTTAATTAAAAATTATGTGTGGCAAGTCCCTTAAATATGTTTACTTAATAAATTATTTTCAGTCTCCTCTACCATGCTTAATAATTACCCATGACATATATTTTTACTGAACAAACAGGGGATACTGATTATATTTTTTTATTATTTGGGTAAGTAGAATATTACAAATTAAAGCCTTTCTTGCAGCAGCCACTTCAAGTAAAAAGCTCCGACTTATGCCTATGAAATTACTTAAAGATTTAGCTCTCATGAAAAGATGCTACAAGCAGCACCATTACCCTTTTACTTTTCCTTTTTTGGGGTAAAAGCAAGATGAGAAAAAAGTGAAAGGTTAGAAGCTCCATTTCTTCTTTAATTTATTCTTCATTAACAGATTCACTTATTCATTGGAAAAAGATTGGGTTGGTGTTGGTGGTAGTGTTGAACAAGACAGGAGAAATGCCAGGCCCGGGAGGCTTACAGTTTATGAAGGAAAGTGGTTTGGAGTAAGTAACGGTGAACCTTAGAAGGGAATTGTCCTAGGTGTGAATAACTTGGACAACATGGCCCAGATGGGTGTGAGAAAGTGAAGGTCAAGGACAGTTGCACAAGTGCTAATTGGTGCAGCAAGGGGAAGACAGAACATTCCTCGTGAGGGTTATGAGGACCTAAGGCTGGCAAGAGAATTTGAGGACAAGACTCTTTCATATGACTGCAGTGTGGAGACTTGGGTGGGGAGAGCAGGCCAGTGCCAAGAGATTAAGTCAGTAAGATAAGCAAGCTGGCCCTCTGGGGCTTGTTACGAATTTTAAACTTTGACTTTTTTTTTTTTTATTGAGAATGTCCCCTCCTGGGCTGTCTAAGCCTGAGGGCCTTGAGACACAGAGGCCTAAGTGTCCTCATTAGAGATAATTATGATACTCTCTGTATTTCAGACTCTCATGCCTTTGAAAGAACCTGCTACATTTTGTTTATAGTTTTCCATTGTTTATTATTTATTTTAGTATATAGCACACTTCCCAGGGTAAAGGGCTCATCTACACTTTCGACTTTGGACTTTACCTTACAAATGCAAACAATGTACCCTAATCATATATAGCCTCATATTAAACCATAATAAAAAAATTTAAACAAATGATCCATGTAATATGTATTAAGTTATTTGCATGGGCTACTTGTTTCACAGATCATGAAGCTGTACAACAGGCCGTGAGAAAAATGAGAGGGAGTTTTAGGTTATTAAGATATTTGCTTCCAGGAAATATCATTTCATCTGCCATCTTGAAACAGGGTCTGTTGTAGCTCAACTGGCCAAGTAAACGACAGAGTCATGGGGTAGTGGACATCTTGCTTTGCATCTCTTTTTACAACAGTAAAAAAATTAATCAAAAATTGCTGCTCTGGAGAGTGGAGGCAGAAAATAAACAAGTAAAATATGTCGTGTTACACAGTAATGAAGATCCGGGGAAAAATATATAGAAGAGAAGGTGGTGAGTAGAGAAGGTCTTGGGAATGGCTGCTTGAAAGCGGAAGGCCTCCCTGATAATGGGACCCAAGCAGAGTCCTGAAGGGTTGAGGGACTGGGATATCAGGGAGAATAAAGTTCCAGAAAGAAACAAAATAGGCAATAGCCCTGGAGGGATCATGCTTGTGGGTTGTCAGAAAAACAAAGATATCAGTGTGGCTGGAGCAGAAAATCTGGGAGAAAATTGGTAGAAGTTGGAACAATATTGGGGACAGTCAGATACTCTGGAGCCTTAAGGTCATGATAAAAATGTTGTGTTTTTTTTTTTTTTATCAGATCCTTTATTTGGCATCTGCTGTAGAATTAATGCCACTTTCAGTTCCTTGGTATACAGAGATGCATGAGGCTGAGTCTGGTGTTAGGTGGGGAAAGCCCCATCCAATTTGGAGAGATGCATCTCAGATCCCAGTACTGAAGTTGAGTATCAGCTCAATGCATTCTTGTTGGGAATGTAAACCGATACAATTTTTTTCTTTCCTGAGACTACAATCCAGAAAAATGTATAAATTTTTCAAATATATATAGGCTTTTTGACCCAGAAATTGTACACCTAGGTATTTTCCTCACTAAGATATAAGTATGCAAAGATGTACAAACAAGTGTATTCGTAATGCACCATTTATAGGAGTGATAAATTAAATGCTTGGCAATGGGTTTTGACAAATGAAATGTGATACATCCAGTTAATGAAATATTTTATAGCTATTCAAACTGATAATGTGGTTATTTCTATAAAAAGGTGATCATGATACATAGTTAAGTGGAATAAAGTTATCAGATAAAAGAGCAAGCAAAAGACAAATTTGTTTTATAGCATTTTAAAAGTATGTGATTTTTGTGCCATGGAGATCTAAATGAATATAAGCCAAAGTGTTTGTAGTACTAATATAGGCACAGTGGAAGCTGGAATAACTTTTACTTTCTTTGTTACGCCTTTCTATTTGGTCTGACTATGTTAATGAGAAGGCATTATGTTGTAATCAGAAAATTACTATTTTCAGTTTGTAAAAAAAGGAAAGACAAAGATAATTGCTTAGCTCATGGCAAGTCCTGTAGTCCACATGGGTACCAATTTTCACGTGATCTTCCAGAGTGGCCTTCTGGGTCTCCACAGAAACAGATACACTTGTCATTTTTCAATATATTATCAGTCCATGTTTATTCCCGGCCTTTCTAAGGACACATCACTCCGACCCTCACCATCTTCCAACCCCTCTTAAATTACATGAAATTGACAGCTAACTGGAAATACCACAGAGGGGAAGTTGTATTTATCAGCAGAACCTGCATAACTGGTTACCTGGGGCTCGCAAGTGCCATGCCTAGTCTGGGACATTTGGGGCATTGAGTAGAAAGTGCTCTGGAGTCCATAGCATCCTTATTACTCAGCATTGTTACTTTTTGAACATTACTGGTGCCCTATTCAGGATTTGATTGAAGAGTTTTAGAAACAGATTTGTCCTGCCCCTTGCCTGTCCCTTCTATAGTCCTGAGTCAGTCAAGCAGAAAAAAATTAATGGAGTTCTGAAAGGACTAAATGAAAGCTATGGTTTCCGACCAATCCCCTTGGGGGGCTGGAGGTACCTGGGCTGTGGTTAGGAGCCATTAACTCTGCTTGCTTTGACTTTGCAACTGTGTTTTATTTCTTTCTTCTTCTCTCACTGGGCACTTCACATAGAATTTTGTATGTAAAGAAAATGCTCAGCATGGATTGCAGTTTCCCATATGTGCTTGGGTAATGAGTACTGACAAAAGCATTCAGTAGAACACTGAAACGGCTCCCATCAATGACACTTTTTTTTTTGTTATGGATTTCCTAGTTCTCTGATAGGCTGCACCTTTGATTTAGAATTTCAAAAAGAATTTAATCATGAAAGAAAGTTCTGTGTGCCTGGTGAATCCTCTTGAAAGCAATTCCTTTTATATCTTCAGGTCCTTAATCGCTGCTTCACTCTGCTCTGCTGTTTTATTCCCTCTCATGTTTGGATCGACATGTATATAAGCGAGGATGAGGGCTGACTGTACTCAAGGCAAAGGTAATGGAAGAGGTAGAAATAAAATCCAGCCTCAGTGGAGAAGGTGAGAATGTGCCATGGGGAGGGATAAAGAGACAGGGCGTGGATACAGTCCATCAGAAGATAGCTTGTAATGTCTACGATGTTGCACCAGAAATATGAGACTCTTTCATATTCATCTTCAAAGTGAGTTGCAGGGAATAGCAGTGCAATGAGGTGTTCTAGAGTAAGTTCCAAGGTAAGACATGTTTAGGAAGTATTATGCATTATAGGCTATCCTTATGTATTATGTATATTAGTGCTGAGAAGATTTGCCCTAAAGTTTTATTTTTTTGGATATGTCATTTTCCTAACTTGTTTGCTTACTGAACTCTTTTAGAAGAGCTATTTATCGCTATCTGAGTTTTTTGCTCCGTTCTTCCTTTTGGGAAAGTCAAAAGATTAATGAAATCTCTATGCTCAAAATGACAAGCCATATATGCTGGAGCCTGAAGTTGGGATACAAAATTAATATATTAACGAGTCTTTAACTCTACCTCTAATTTTATGAGTTTAAAAATGACAGCATGTTAACAACTTTTAGTTTTGAAAAGAGATTATGGATTATGCTCCTATTTATTGTAAACTCAGTTTCTCAGAGTATTAGTTTAAGGTTCATGGACAATATAAATGTTTATTGTATGTGAGGCATCACAGTAATAACCACTCATTTGTTCATTCATTCAACAAATGTTGATTAAACACTGAAATGTGCCATACACAAATCTTGGCATTTGTGATATACCAGTAAATAAATAGATAAAGATCTCTACGCTTGAGGTAACAGGATAAGGTTTTCATTCAATAAATATTTATGAATTGTCAAGGCTTGCTTCTAACAATGTCTGAGTAACTCCTACCTGACTGCCCCTTCCATAGTTACCAATTATAAAGTTTAGACAAAAATAAAAGCAAAACAAAACAAAAATATTGGCTAGTCGTGCTGGAAACCAACAAAATACAGGCAGATTCTGGATGGAAATCAATGGTTAGAGGGACAGGAAGGCCCTAGATGAGCACCATTTTGAAGCCTTATAAATTGAGGGAGGGTCCCAGTTTGCCCTATGTAGATATAAGATGATAAAATTGTGATAGAAAATCTGAATTCTTTCTGGTCAAAAGAATCAAAGAACAAAGTTCTGGATGATACAGTCTCTCAAAAGTGGTTAAACCTAATAAAATGAGCCTAACATTTGTGTATAAACATATCTCAACTGTCTGACTGAAACCTGAAGCATGAATATTTGGACAGATTCCAAAGAGCTAACAAAAGGATTCCATTGAGACTCATTCAGAAACTGAGTTTGAAGTTTGAGGCCCATCATGCTAATTGCCTACTAATGTAGACTTGACAACAAAATACTCATTAGATGAATAAAAAAGAATTCAGCAAAACACAATCCAAAATTACTTAATATACCAAGGAATTCAGAAATTTAATTTAGTTTTAAGAGAAAAGAGAGGAAATGAGGACAAACTCCAAGATGAGCCAAATGCTGGAATTAGCAAGCAAGAATTTTAAAATAGGTATTAGCATGATGCTCAGTGACATGAAGAAAATATGTTTGCAGTAAAGTATATGAAAGTAAGTTGTAGCAGAGAAGTAAAAAGAATAACGAAGAATGAAATGGAAATTCTAGAACTAAAATATATAGCATTTAATTTTTAAAAATTCTCTGTATGAGCTTAAACCTACAAAAATGAAATGACAGAAGAAAAATTCAGTACTCTTGAGGACAGATCAATAGACATTATTGAATCTAAACAACAGAGAAAAATATTTTTAAAAAATTAACAGAATCTCAACATCATGTGGCAAAATATGAAAACATTTATCATAAGTATACCATAAGTACCAGAAGAAGGAGGGAGAGACATTAGGGAGATATAATGACCAAGATTTCTACTTTCGTCAAGGTCATAAATTTATAAATTTGAGGTGCTTAGAATAACCCCAAGTAGGATATACATGATACGTAGGCAAAACACAGTCAAACTACAGAAAACCAAAGATTAAAAGAAAATCCTGAATATATCCAGAGAAAATTGACACATTACATATGCAAAGGAAAATGATAGCTCAAATTATTATTGATTTCTTGTTAGAAAAAAAAAATGAAGGCCAACATACATTAGGACAAAATGTTTAGAGTGTTGAAAGGGAAAACTGTTAACCAAGAATTCTCTATCCAGAAAAAAATATTCTTAAGAATAATGTGAAATGAAGACATTTTTAGATAAAGAAAACTAGAAGTATTTTTCAACAGTTAACGTGAACTAGAATTAGTGTTGGTAGAAGTTCTAAGAAAATGGTAACAGATAAAAATTACTAGTTTCAGGATTTGCTATGAGTATAGTAATCAGGACAGTATTGGTGAAAGAATAATTTAATGGAATAGAGAGATGAGAAGTGGATCCATGCAAATATAGTCAACTGTTTTTTGACAATGATGCAAACACGATTCAGTGGGTAAAGGAGAGGTTACACAAGTGTATGTATTTGTCAAAAACTCAGCAAATGTACACTTAAGATTTGTGCACTTGTTGTGTATAAATCTTATATCTATACAAAAAATATAACTAATAAACATTAGTGAATGATAGGCATGCTGACAGATTTGGGAGAACTGTATCAATGTCTTCAATTTACTTTGAAATGCGTTAAAAACAAGATGGATTCATGGATGAATAGAGGAACGAATTCATAGGTGATAAATTAGTTCTGGAAAATGATAACACTAGATTCCAAGTGGTAGTTATTTAAGTTCTTACAGTATTATTTTTCTCTGCATATTTGAAGCATTTTGTGATAGATATTGTAAAAATTATTTATAAACCACTCAATGTAGACTGGTATTGAGTTAGGACCATAGTTACCCAAATCAAGGGTAATTTTTTTTTTTTTTTAATTCTCAAGGATCTCTTAATTTGGGAAGAGAAACAGACATGAAAACCATAAAAACACCCTGCACTAAATTCAATGAAGATGAACACAAGTTGTTATGGCATCATAGACAAAGGTCTCATCATCCAAACCAGGGGTGGTCGTGGGTGTGAGGAAAGGTGTCTGATGTTAGCCAGTGCTTTGTGTGAGGAATCATTAGCCAGATGAGCTGGGAAAGCCAGCCATATGAGGCAAGGGCATTCCAGGTAAAGGAGACAGCATGGGCAAAGATAGCACGCGGTGTGCAAACACTTGCATTTTGGTGTAACTAAAATTTGAATTATAAAAAGAAATTGGTGGGATATTAGATGTAATCAGAGACCAGAGTTTGCAGTTTGGGCTCATCTATAGGGAGCTATAGAAAGGTTTTAAATAAGGAATTAACATGAACACATTTGACTCTTAGACCGACTACTTTGGCAGCTGGGGAAGATAGAATTGAAGTCTTGCCTCCAGAAAGATAATTAGGAGGCTGTTACAGTAATGAGACTTGATGATAGTCTGCATGAGGACATATATTTTAAGAATGGGAAAGAAGGAGGGCTCAATTTAAGCCATAGGAGGAAGGCAAAGTTGAATAGGGATTTAGGGTGACCATATAATTTATCTTTTATAAAGGGCATTTCTGAGAGTAAGAGTTGGCATTTTAATATTTTTTCTGGGGCAATGGTCAATGACTAGAAGAGGCTAGGACAAATGGAACATACTATCATCCAAAATAAGGGGGAGCATGAATTAGAGGCAGGACCATAGAATCACTCTGAGACCCCTAGATTGGATGGCAGAGATAGGAACAGGTGTGAAAGTAAAGATGATGATGTACAAAGAAATTTATGGTTTATTTGTTCCTGCTCTAACCAAGTTATAATCTAGAAAATACCCAAGTTATCATTGGCCACAGTAATCAATGATAAAAATGGCATTTGAGCTAGACTATAAAGGATGTAGGATTTAGATGTCCATAAAGACAGAGACTTAAGACCAAGGTGAACTGTGTGCCTTGAGCTCTGAAAATAATATATTTAAATAGAGATGTGTTTTGGATTATCCAAAAATTTCTAAAATGGAAATAATTCAAGCACCCTTTGTCTTACTTTTAGGGGCCCAAGTGAATGTAGACACAGAAGGGGTCAATATATTTGCTTTCTTATTACTAGCTATGTGCTGGAGTAAGTGCCTTGGACGTCCAACCACAATTGTGCTTTCTGAAACCTGCTCCATGCATTTGCATCTAGAGAGAAGTCTCTAAGGCAGGCAATTATCACTCACCCTGATAGTCTTGTTGTCGGAAGTATTGCATAACTTCTAGATGGAATTCCCATGTAGACAGTAAATTACCCATCAAGAAAAGGAATCACTCTCTCACCCATATCAAGCCCTGAGAAAGGGGTCCAACAGATGACTTCTATGTCATAATATCATTTCAAATCAGAAAAGCAAGTTAATTGGTGTCAAATTCTTATATTTATACTAGTTGGATAACTCATGCCTCTTTCCATGTGAAGGAATGAATAAGGGATGTGGGAGAAGAGAGAGAAGTTTTATTGAGATGCTTTCCCCTCCTGGAGCTGAAGTTCTTGCATGAAAACACGAAGGTAGGAAAGTGGGGTCACTTTCAACATGCTTTGTATCTCTGTCACAACTCAGGTCTAATTTTGCTATGCATTTCAGAAATTCATTCAATATGTTCTCATGTGGCAACAACTCATGAGCTAGAACACCCTCACTGTCACTGTGATAGCTTGCCCGCAAGAATTCTCCTTCTTATTCACCCAAATGGTTTCAAGGTATTGATATCCTCACATTTGTAGATTTGTACTACATTACAAATTCTTTAAACTGTAATTTTATTTGGATTCCATTCTTGTCTGATTGACTTATTTTGAACAAGATACACCTTTTGTCACTACCTTCATAATGAATTCTACACCACCAACTCTCGGGAATATTTATGAGGTAAAATTGATCTTCCCTGCTAAGCCTCAAGTTCATCTCAACATTTCCCCTTAACTTACATTGGCTGCACTGGCATATTTGCTAAAATAGGCATAGATTTTTGTACTTTCAGATATGCTCCCCCTTGAATTACTGGGCACCTTATCTACTTTCAATTTTTTTATGTCAGAAGTGATGTTGACTGTCTTTATATTTTTCCTATTTTAACTGGGAATATTTCATCTTTTTTATTTTGAATCCTCTCAATCAGAAGAACAAATTGCTTATTTTCTTCTTAATCCCTATGATGTGTCAGAGGCATTCTGTAATCTCTATCAGTGGTTCTCAACCTTCCTCATGCCACGATGTATTTTCATTATTACAAAGGGGTTGGAACCACAGGTTGAGAACCGCTGCTCTAGGTGGAGCTCAAGGGTTCATGCCCTGTTCTCTCTTTGCAAAGGCAAGGAAGAAGTGTACTGGTATTAACTCAAATTCATCATAGAATTAGAAGCTTTTTACAGGGACAGGAAAATCCCTCCCTCAGAATTAGGTGACATCATCGGAACCCTTTCTTCTCCTTTATTCCCCATCAAATGGGCTGGGGCGCACTTCTACTTGGAAGGAGTTCCTGACCAAGGAAGATCTAAAAGAGCTGGGTGGGAGAGACAGGAGGAAACCCGGCGAGGCTTAGATAGCCTTGGCTCTGGGGCTCTGAAAAAAACAAAGAGCTTTATTTTCCTGGTTGTCATTATGAGAATATGAAGTTTTATAGAGGGCTCTTCCCCCAGTTGGGCCTCATTTTAGTTAAAGCCTAAATCTAAAGGGTTAAAAGTGATGCCCATAGCTGGCCCAGCCCAGTGTTAGGGAGAATATCACAGACTTATACCGAGATTCACACATGGAGGCTTCTGTTCCATGCTTCAGGAGCAAACTGTGTCAGAGAAAGTTTTATCCAATTCTTCTTCCCTCGAAGAGGGTGAGGCTAATTCAATAGGTGACGTTAAAGAGAACATGGAAGCTGTTTGTGTGTTAACAGCATCGCCCCTGCATAGTGACTGCGCTGTGGCTGTGGTGATGCGGGGCCTCCTCTGCGTGCCCTTTCTCTCTCTTACACACACACACACACACACACATCATACATATTTGTATATGCGTGTGTGTATGTATTCTTCCAGGCTTGGCAGTGATTTATAGATCTCTGCTCTCTTAATTTCAGCGCCTTTGAGGATGTGCCTGCCTGAGTACATCTCAGCTTTTCTGGCATGACATTGTCTGTGTTTTCTTTCTACCACGTTTACTACTCTTCCCTTCCTGCCTGTGGCTTCCTTCAAAACAACCTCTAAATTTCAGAGAGCCACACAGTTGTCCTTCTCTATTTTCTCTTTCTCCGTAACTAATTTCATTTACATCTTTTGTTTAGAGGACATTTATATTCAATGATTCCAAAATTGATAACTCCTGCTCTGGTCTTCTCTTCAAGCCATATCCACAACCACTTTACTGATGTCTGTGTTTGGGTATCTAATAGTCATCCCAAGTTCAGCATTTACAAGGCAGAAGTAAACTTGCTTTCCCCTAATTTTTATTCTCTTAGTTTAGTGCACCAAACAGCTTCTGTCCACCTCTGCCAACCCAAATCATGTCTAGTGGCGCTACTGCAGCAATCCACGTACTTTTCTCCACTTTCTCCCCTTTTCTGGTTATAACCTCTTCTCCAGGAAACAACTGGGGTGCTGTTTAAAGGTAAATGTGGTAATGTCTTTCCTCTGCTAAGACTCTTTAAAAAGACACTCAAGTAAAACCCACTGTTCTTGATCTCATCTTCTGCCACTTTTCCCTCAGTGCCTTGGCTTCAGCTACAATTGCTTGTTCTTCTCATCAGACTTGCTGTACCTGCTGTGTCTTTTCTCTGAAATGTTTTTTCCCTCCAAGTCCTTTGCATCATCAGTTCTCGTTCTGAGCCTCAACTGAGAAGTCATCTTCTCAGGCCTTTCCTTACCACCCTATTGATCTTTCCACTCACCACCCATAAGCCCTGTCTGTTATTCTTGTTCTTATTTCCCTCCCTGCTCTTACCACAAGGGAGAGTGTGTTTACGTGTCAAGCGTCTCACTCTAGAGAGTTAGTTGTTGATACTGGCAGATTGTCTATCTTGTTAGTTGCCTTTCATATCATCTAGAGAAGTGCTTAGCAGAGAATTGGCTCCCTGTAAACAGTGTTGAAGCTGAATGGACAAGATACCACAGAAGGCTTTATTTTCTTTTCTAAATGTCTGTAGCAGGAACATTGCTCACTGTCCATTCAGTCTTGCTTATTTCATAAGCCATTGCATCTCAGCAGTGAGTCACCAACCATGGTGGTGCATCCCTTCTTCCTGGGGCAGTCGATTGGTTCTGGATCTCGTGACACTGCCGATCCTCCTTGCTACAGAGCCTGGGCTGCCTCTTCTCCAAGGGGTAGCACTGCACTTTGCCCCTAAGCCATAGTCTTCTACGACCTTTTCTGGATACCCTGGAACTTCTTCAGGATTCTCTTTGATTCCGACCCATTTATGTGTGTGATAACAAGTTTGTGAACCCTTGACTCCAGATCTGGGACAGTTTTAGGTCACACCTGTGGCCTTAGCATAATTATTATCAACACCCTTTTTTTTGTTCTCAGAACTGTCTCAGTTTGGACAATATCTCATATGATCACCCTCACTGTGTGCAGTCATTCCCGTTCTTCTGTCATTGAATCTTGGTCCCCCCAGTTTTTATCTCTCTGGAGAGGGGTCTCAGGTGGCATTATACTCTCAGTGTGTCCCCAGAGAACCCTCAGTATGAATTGTCACATCTGGGCATTGAGCTCCAATTCCAGCTTTGTGGCCACTATCTTCTGCCTGAGCAGACAGACTAATTTATCTAGGTGAGACAAATTAGCAATTAACAATTAGCCTCCCCTTAGAGCTGCTGAGCTGGGCTTCATGGAGGGAATTGTTTGCCTCAGAAAGCTGAGTCATCAGCAAAGAATCCAGAGCCTTCAATATTTAAAAAATTTCTCATCTTTTTCTGCTTCTTCCTCCACTGCCAAATAAATTGCTTGCTATTTGTTAATAGGGCCTGCTAATTAAAACTAAAATGAAATGTCTTTCTTGTTCTTTCTTTCTTTTTATACTGTAGTTTGTATTTTGTGCCTCCCTGACTTACTCTTCATGGATCAATGGCAAATGATTTTGCTCATTGATTATATTTGACTTAGCAAAATCCTTTCATGGACGAGCTGTGTTAGCCATTGATTTGTACCACTTACGATGCCTATTTTATGTAGTCTATAATTCAGATTTCAAGCCCTGAATGTTATTAGTTTGCACCCAAATTAGTTATGATTTACTTCATTTCATAAGGACTCTTATAGCATGGGGTAACGTTTCACTGCAGGAGCTGTAATTTTGGCTCAATCTACTTTAATACAGTCAGCCCTCCACGTCCACGTCCATAGCCACAGATTCAATCAACTGAGGATTGAAAATATTCAGAAAACAAATAATAAAAATATTAATACAAGTACAATATAATGATTTATAAAGCATTTACATTATGTTAGGTGTAAGAAGTAATCAAAGATGATTTAAATTACTCCAGAGGCTGTGGATAGGTTACATATAAATACTATCCTATTTTATATCAAAGACTTACACATCTTCAGATTTTGGTGTCTATCCCTGGAACCAATCCCCCACAGATACTGACAGATGACTGTATTTTTTTGAGTATTCCAACATCATTTTGCCAAAATTCTCTGTCTGTGGCATGCACTGATATTTCTTCGCCCTCATGTAAACTATTTTGTATGGAAATAGTTGACTTTTGGAAGCTTTTGTTTAATTTCTGAAGATTTTTACCAACTTGGTTGGTGCTTTCACCTGCAAATGTTAATGCTGTTAGTTTGTGTTTAAGTAAGTCCTTAGATTGTTATTTCTGAGGTTTTCATTGTATTGCTTAGCTTTTGCTGGGTAAGAAATTGTCTCAAAACTTAATTGCTTAAAACAGTAATTAGTAATTTGGCTCCTGGGTCCATGAGTTGGCAGTTTTGGTTGAATTCCACTGGTGGTCTTATGCTGATCTTGGTTGGACCTACTCATGTAAATGCAGACACGTCAGGTGCTCTACTGTTGGAGTGAGGAGGCAGCTTACCAATGTGTTTCTCATCCGACACCCTTGGTTTATTCCCATCATTGAAAAGCTTTCAAGAATATCAAAAGGACAAGCTTCTATGCATGAGTGATTTTTTAGCTTCTGCTTATGACACATTTATTAATATCTAATTGGTCAAAGTAAGTTATATGGCTAAGACCAGTACTAGTTGGGAAGGGCACTACAGAATGGCATGGATGTAGGCAGCAGAATTATTGGGACCTTGGGAACTTTTGTTGAAAACAATTTATCAAAAGATTTGATACCGAGTCATTACAATCATTATGCTTTATGTGTGGAATTCAATAAAATTTTGCACATAAAACCCAAGGAGCTTCAGTTACAAAAGTGTGAAAAGAACCCCATTGTTAAGTGTCACTCTCTTCTATTCCATGATATAATCTTAGAGAACAATATTTCAGTGAGACTCTAACGTATTTTCATCAGTGTTATGGACTGAATTGTGCCTCCTCTTTCATTCACATGTTGAAGTCTGAACCTCAAAATATGATCATATTTGGAAACAGGCCCTTTAAAGAGGTAGTTGGGATGAAATGAGTTTGTCTGGGTGGGCTCTGGTAAAGGATGACCGGTGTCCTCATTGGAAGAGGAGTGTAGGATAGGGACGAGAGTATAAGCAGAAGAATAGCCATGCAAGGACACAGTGAGAAGGCAGCCATCTGTAAGCCAAGGAGAGAGGCCTCTGCAGGAACCAAATCTGAGGATACTGGGATCATGGACTTCCAGACACCAGAACTGTGAGAAAATGAATTGGTGTTGTTTAAGGCACCCAGTCTGTGGTATTTTGTTATAGCAAGCTTAGCAAGCTAGCATAGTAAATATACTTAAGTGAGAAGTTAATGAAATTAAATCATATATCCCATAATGTAGTCAGTAGAGAAATGCTTATTCTCTCTCTAGTGTTATGAAGCTAGACAATTACATTTGCAAATTCATGCTAGAAAAAGTGCTACATACCTCATTGCTGAACATCACTACGGTCACCTTTGAGGTACTCCCTTTGGGAAGCTATGCACCAATTCCAGCACCTTAAAAATGCATTAATAAATAAACTGTGGCTTATTTATACCATGAAATACTATTCAGCTGTAAATATAGAGACTTTATAGTTTTTGTAATTACCTAGATGGATTTGGAGAACATTCTTCTAAGTAAAGTATCACAAGAATGGAAAAGCAAGCATCAAATGCACTTAATACTAATATGAAAGTAGTAGATGAAAAAGTACATTCCCACACAGGAGAAAAGCACAATAAATTCAGTAAAGGAGGAAGGGGGAGGAGGATGGGAGGAAAAGACAGGAAGTAAGGGGTTTGTAAATCTCTCACCTAGTGGGCACAATGTAGAGATATATAGAACGGCTCCTGGGTGAAAGGCCCAACTACAACTTGGACTTTACTTAACAAATGTGAAGAATGTAACCTAATGATATCCTTACATCAACCTGTATTTTACAAAAATGCTGTATGTAAGTAAATAATATTCTGGTTCAGAAAGTGCTGTGGACTGCAGGGTTGTGTCCCCCTAAAATTTATATGTTGAAATATTAATCCTCAGCATGATGGTATTAGGAGGGAGGGACTTAGGGGGTAATTAGGTCATGAGGGTGAAGTTCACATGAAGGAGATTAGATCTTTTTCAAAAGGAGTTCCAAAAGCTCTTTCTGTCTTTTCCTGCCACGTGAGGACACACAGAGAAGGCTACTTTCTTCAGCCTAGAGGAGGGCCCTCACCAGAGCCCAATCACACAGACACAGTCTGTCTACAGCCTAGAGGAAAGGCCTCACCAGAACCCAACCACATTGACACACTCTGGCTGCAGCCTAGAGGAGGGAACTCAGAAGAACACAAGCACACTGACACACTGTCTGCAGCTAAGAAGAGGGTCCTCACCAGAACTCAACATCACTGATGCACTCGGTCAACAGCCTAGAAGGGGGCCCTCACCAGAACCCAAACACAATGACACACTCTGCCCACAGCCTAGAGGAGGGCCCTCACCAGAACCCAACCACACTGACACACTCTGTCTGCAGGCAAGAAGAGGGCTCTCATCAGAACCCAACCACACTGACGCACTCTGTCTGTAGCCTAGAGGAGGGCCCTCACCAGAACCCAAACACAATGACACACTCTGTCTGCAGCCAAGAAGAAGGTCCTCACCAGAACCCAAGCACACTGACACACTCTGTCTCCAGCCTAGAGGAGGGCTCTCACCAGAAACCAACCACACTGACACACTCTGCCTTCAGCCTGAAGAGGGCTCTCACCAGAACCCAAACACACTGAGGCACTCTGTGTGCAGCCTAGAAGAGGACCTTCACCAAAACCCCACCACAATGACAGACTCTGTTTGCAGCCTAGAGGAGGGCCCTTACGAGAACCCAATCACATTGACACACTCTGTCTGTAGCCTAGAGGAGGGCCCTCACCAGAACCCAACCACACTGACACACTCTGTCTGTAGCCTAGAGGAGGGCCCTCACCAGAACCCAACCACACTGACATCCTCTGTGGCAGAGAAGAGTGCCCTCACCAGAACCCATCCACACTGACACTCTCTGCCTGTAGCCTAGAAGTAGGCCCTCTCTAGAAACCCAACCACACTGACACACTGCTCTTAGACTTCCAGATTCCAGAAAAGTGATAAATAAGTTTCTGTTGTTTACTAGCTGTTTTGTCCAATGTACTTTATTATAGTAACCCAAATTGACTAAAAGTGATGTTTTTCTGAAATCTTCCCCCTCCAAAAAAAAAAAAAAAATCCCATTAAAG
The DNA here is from genome assembly GCA_963574655.1 of Perodicticus potto. Lineage (NCBI taxonomy): Eukaryota > Metazoa > Chordata > Mammalia > Primates > Lorisidae > Perodicticus > Perodicticus potto. The sequence continues at coordinate 31,208 of CAUYRH010069270.1, read as the reverse complement.
AATAGCAGTTCTGAAATTGATGTGTTTGAAGGTCTTCCCAGATAAATTAGGCATAATTTTTTGAGCTATAAATAAAAACACAAAAACAGGCAAGGAAAGCATCTCAACTGCACACAGAGGCAGTACTCACTCAAAATTGATGCAAGGAAAGGAGATTGCCTTACTTCTCACACAGGGAGTCAGGCATTGGGATTATCACATCACTATCCCAGTCCTCAGGTGTCTGCTTTTAGTGGTCTAGTGCTGGTGGCAACATCGCAGGTTTTAGACCATTTCCAGTAGGAATTAAGGTTGGAATTTAGTTTTTGGAATTAAAGCCAATAGCTATGGGAACTGGATGAACTCTCCTGGAGCTGACAGAGGCTCAGGTGTGTACAGAATATGAAATAGAATGTAATAGAAAGCGTGAATAGAAGGATTAAGCAAAAAGACTTGAAATTCAAACTGTAGGAAAATTGCTTTTTATAAGTTGCAGTATCACTGAATTTGTTTCTGTCTTTGGTAGAGTTAGTTTTCAGTCAATTTAAAGGGCTATACATGGCTGCCAAATAATTTCACATAGACATACATTGTTACTGCATTATTTCAAGAGAATTAAATAAATAGCATGGAAGTATGGATATATGTAGATTTAAGAAGGGCTATATGAAACTCTAAAATAGATGTTGATGAGAAAAAGCCAATATCTCTGAAAACTGTATGTGTTTCACCAAAGAATACTGTATAGGCAAATGATACTGGTTTTAAATGTAAAGAGTGTGGGTGGGAAGCAAAGGAAAAGAATTGAAAAGTGAGGTTATGAGAGAAAATGGTGTCTAGAACAACTACATTTCCTGTGGGACCTTCCCACATTGACTGAGCAGGGATAGAAAACACACTTTTCAGACAGAGTGGGTAGAAGAAGCAAGGGAAGGGCGAGTTGAGGCCAGAAAGAACTTTTTCTGTCTTTAAAGGAAATAAAAAAAATGAGTTGCTAGGTATAGCTATTCCCTTCACCACTTTTATTTCAAATTTATATATTCGAATAAATAATATGTTTTCATTAAAGATTTCACAGATTTAGAAAAAACAATTCTACATTTTGTTTGGAACCAGAAAAGAGCCTGAATAGCCTAAACAGTCTTAAGTAAAAAGAACAAATCTGGAGGCATCACATTACCAGACTTCAAACTATATAGTAAGGCTTTCATAACCAAAACAACATGGTACTGCCACAAAAATAGTGACACAGATGAACAGAACAGAGCAGAAAATCCGGATATAAAACCATTCACATATAGACAACTGATCTTTGACAAAGTAGACAATAATATACACTGGGAGAAAAGAATTGCTATTCAATAAATAGTGCTGGGAAAACTGGGTAGGCACAAGCAGAAGAATGGAATAGGATCTACATTTCTCACGACACCCCAAAATAAATTCAAGTGGATAAATGACTTAAATGTAAGCTATGAAATTATAAGAATTCTGAAGAAAATGTTGGAAAAACTTCTAGATATCAGCCTAGGCAAAGAATTTATGAAGAAAACTTTAATGACAATCACAGCAACAATAAAAGTAAATAAATGGGATTTGGTTAAATTAAAAAGCTTCTGCACAACCAAAAAAGAAATAATGAATAGAGCAAATAAACAGCCCACAGAATGGGAGAAAATATTCACAAGCTATACATCCAAAAAAAGAGCAAGTAACCAGAATCTACAAAAAACTCAAGCCAATTAGCAAGAAAATAAAACATTAAAAAGTAGGCAAAAGACAGGAATAGAAGTTTTTTAAAAGAAGATAGATAAATGGCCAATTAAGATATGAAAAATGCTCAACCTCACTGATCATCAGGGAAATGCAAATTAAAACCGCAGTGAGATAACACCTTACCCTAATTGGAATGACTTTTATTCAAAAGCTGAAAAACAACAGGTACTGGTATGAATGCAGAGAGAAAGGAATACTTATGCACTGTTGGTGGAACTGTAAGTTAGTACAGCCTCTATGGTAAATGGAAATCCCTCTGAGAACTAAAAGTAGCAACGCTGCTACTAGGTATTTACCCAAAGAAAATGAAGATATTTTATCAAAAAGACACTGGCCCACAAATGTTTATTGCTGTAACATTCAGAATTGTAAAGATGCAGAATCAACCCAAATGCCCCTCAGTTCATGAGAAGATTAAGACAACGTGGTACGTGTATGCCATAGATCTACTCAGCCATGAAGAAAGAAGACTCAATGCCCTTTGAAGCAATTTGGGTGGAACTGGAGACCATTATCCTAGGTAAAGTATCTAAAGAATGGAAAAATAAATACCATATGTACTTACTGTTAAATTGGAACTAACATATGCATAGACAGAAATAAAATTCAATGAAAATCATACAAAGGGGAGGTGGGAAAAGAGGACAGATGAAAAATTACCTGATGGGTACATTGAATAAATACTACCTGAGCCATGGGCACACTTAGAACCCTGCCTCAGGCATTACGAAAGTGACTGACACAAAAGTGACACGTGTAACCAGAAACATTTGTATCCTTGTAATACTTTGAAATAAATAAATTTAAAAAACTCTTTGAAAGGTACCAACTGTAAAATATGACCCACCTTTCCATTTCGGCCTTTAATTCACCATTTCACCATCCTTTTCTTGTTTCTATTTAAAGATGATGTTGGCATTGTCATACATTTTCACCTGAAAAAGAAAAAAGCAAACTTAAAAGATTGCATACTACATTAGTAATTCTGCACCTTGGTTTCTTCATTAACACTTTTGGACATATGCCATTATAGTACACACAGAAATACCTCATTACACAAAATGCTCCAGAGTTCTCTATTACATAGATGTGCCTTATATGTTACAAAGGCTTGATGGCTATAGTTTAATGTTCAGGCGATGGTTTTATTTTCCTCTTTCAGGTAAATGCTTATCTCATTACTTTTTATTGGGACATAGGGAAGTTGACTAAGGGGTATGAAAACAGATAGAAGGAAAGGAAATTGTAGTTAGTAATTTATTCTATGTTTCAATATAGCTAGAACAGAAGAATTTTAACATTCCCAACACAAAGGAAAGATAAATATTTGAGGTTATGGATATCCCTTTACCCTGATTTGAATTTTACACATTGTATACAAGTATCAAAATACCACATGTGCCTTAAATATGCACAACTATTATATGTCAATAAAAAATAAATGAATGCATTTATCTAGGCTAAAAAATTAAAAACATTTATGGCTATGAATTTGCCTGTGATCTTTCTCACAGAAATCTCTATATATTGTAGTACCATTATCAATAATTTCTAAATCCCCTGAAATTTCAGCTTTTATTTCTTCTTTGACTCAAAAACTATTTAAAAAGTTTGATACTCTTCCAAGAAGATACTTCTTTCTTTATATTTTCATTTGCCAATTAAAATAAAGTTTTGGTGTCTTATTTTAGGCTAATTTACATGATTGTTTTAACAATTAAAAAAATAAAATGACCTATTTCTTGTGGAAGTGATAGTCTATGCTGAGTCTCACCTGACAATGCTCGAGGAAATCTTTCACTATCATACTTCCAACATTGCCCTGTTATTAGCAAGTAACAGAATTATACAACCTCACAAGGAAACTACTGAGACTGAAGTAATGTGTACTGTAATCCATCCAACAACAGTGAGGATACCACACAGCTAAATTATGTATTCCATGCCACTGAGACCAAATGTAACTCTGTTACTTATCAGAAACTGGTAAGTGATAATACGTAAATCTAATTTTTATATTATATAACTTGAAGGAAATTTTCTTCTGTTTGAGTCAGAAAGCCCAGCAACTTTGAAGGGCAAACCTTTTCTGTACCCTCTCTTAATGGGATATATACTTAATTCATGGCTTCAGATAATTTTCGTCACCCTGAAACTCAACAATTCCACTCCTTAGACTGCCAAGTACAATAGTTTTGTTTATAGCAACATACAAAAGTGGCCAGTAATGATGAAGCCAGACTTCTCAGAGGGATGAGTTCCATAATGGATATAGGCTCCTCCACTTCATCCCGAACCACAAGACATTTGTTTGCAACTGTAACCCAACAAAGTGTCAGCACAGTTGATCCTCTGTGTCCACGGGTTTCGGGTTCCATGTTCACAGAGTCAACCAACTGTGGATCAAAACTCTTTGGGAAAAAAAATAAAGACAATACAATAATAAAAATACTACAAATGAAAAACAATATAGTATAACAACTATTTATACAGTATTTGCATTGTATTAGGTGTTATGGGAATATACCTTTTTATATCAGAGACTTGAGCATCTGTGAATGTTGATATCCATGGGGGTCCTGGAAGCAATCTCCTGTGGCTATGCAGGGATTACTGTACTATGTAAATGAGTGCAAAGCTTCTATTTATGACAAAAAATGTTTGGCTCATATTCAGGCACATGGTGGCTCTGCTCAAAAAATGTCACTGCATTTCTCAAGTATTTGTGTTGGCTCTAAGAGGAAAGAGGAGAAAGTGCCCTCTCCTTTTGTAAAAGACATGGTGGTTTGTGGGGCTACAGGGAAAGGAAACACTGTTAGGGTGCTGACCAACTTTCACTAAGTCAGTATGAAAAAACAGTCACGTGACCATCATTTCTTTTATTTTTCACTTTTTTTTACTCTCCAATCTTGCAAATGATTTTTGGGCAACAGTAGTCTGTGGATTATAAGTCATACAATTTCCAGGGTTAGGAATGATCCTAGTTTGTTCAATATGATACTGTTAATGATATCTAATTAAGTAATAGTTCTATTTATGAAGTATATGTTAGTTTATAACATTTGTAATAAAGTGTTATAATAACACATATATAAGTGTGTCTTATAGTCATTTATAAACTGTGGACTAGTTGAAGTGACTAACATCCTGATATAACAACTAATTTGAAATGTATTAGCCCATGTCCCCGAAGGGACTTTTATCCGCGTAATCCCACATGACACTAGTACACAAATTTACAGAATTATTCATCAGGAAAACTCTGCTTTTGGAAAGAGGATTACATGGTAGAAATCTTATTGAACAGGGCCTCTGAAGATCTGGGTCCTTGTCCTAGCCCTTCTGTTGTTCTCTGGGTGATCTAATATATATCATTTCAGCCTCGTTGGGCCTCAATTTCTTTTCCTTTCCTTTTTTTTTTTAGAGACAGAGTCTCACTTTATCACCCTTAGTGGAGTGCTGTGGCATCACAGCTCACAGCAACATCCAACTCCTGGGCTTAGGCGATTCTTTTGCCTCAGCCTCCCAAGTAGCTGGACTACAGGCACCTGCCACAATGCCTGGCTATTTTTTTGTTACAGTTTGGCCAGGGCCAGGTTTGAACACACTACCCTTGGTATATGGGTCCGGCGCCCTACCCACTGAGCCACAGGTGCTGCCCAGGCCTTAATTTCTTGATCCTCAATAGTAGAGAGTTAGAATACAAATACAAGGGTTAGAGACTGGGATGAATCTGATATCTACATTCCTTAGATGTTTGCAGACATTTTAATTACCTGAATTTTGTGAGGAATTTATGGTATTTCTTTCCTTTTATGTATCAGAAGTTTTCATGGAAAGTTAATTCAAAAGGAAGATTTTTTTGATGTGAAAAATACTTCTGAGTAACTATTAATCATTGGAAACTGCTGGATAATCCAATATAATGAACTGATTATTTTATCTCTAAGTAGAAAAAGAAAGAATGTGCCTCTTTAAAAAGAACAACACAAGAACACAATAAGTTATAGATTTTTGTATATAAGATGGTATAACATTTTCTTCCTTACCTTATTTTGGGGCAAAATGCTCACAACGTACAATTTACCATTTCACCATTTTAATTGTACAATTCAATGATAGTAAGTACTTTCATATTTTTGTGCATAATCACCACAATCCATTTGCAGAACATTTTTCAACTTGCAAAAGTAAAACTGTTTACCTATCAAAGGATAACGGCCCATCTCTCCCAACTCCGGGCTGCGGCAAACACTAGCCTTAGCCTTTTCACTAGCCTTAACTTAGGTTGTCATCCTTCCATCCTCAATGGACACCATTGACCGACTTTGGCTTTTCTAAATTGTGTGTTTTTTTTTTTTTTTAATTGAATCATAGTTGTGTATGTTAATACAATCATGGGGTACAATGTGCTGGTTCCATATACAATCTGAAATATTTTCATCAAACTGGGTAACATAGCCTTCATGGCATTTTCTTAGTTATTGTATCAAGACCTTTATATTCTGCATTTAGTAAGTTTCACCTGCACCCTTCTAAGATGCACCATAGGTGTGGTCCCACCAGTTACCCTCCCTTCACCCATCCTCCCCTCCCCTCCCCTTCCTTGCCCCTTTCCCCATATTCTTGTGCTATAATTGGGGTTATAGCCTTCATATGAAAGCTACAAATTAGTTTCATAGTAGGGCTGAGTACATTGGATACTTTTTCTTCCATGCTTGAGATACTTTGCTAAGAAGAATATGTTCCAGCTCCATCCATGTAAACATGAAAGAGGTAAAGTCTCCATCTTTCTTTAAGGCTATGTAGTATTCCATGGCGTACATATACTACAATTTATTAATCCATTCGTGGGTCGGTGGGCACTTGGGCTTCTTCCAGGACTTAGCAATTATGAATTGGGCTGCAATAAACATTCTGGTACAGATATCTTTGTTATAATGTGCTTTTTGGTCTTCTGGATATATACCTAGTAGAGGAATTATAGGGTTGAATGGCAGGTCTATTTTTAGATCTCTAAGTGTTCTCCAAACATCTTTCCAAAAGGACCATATTAGTGTGCATTCCCACCAGCAATGTAGAAGTGTTCCCTTTTCTCCATCTAAATTGTTTTTTAACTTCTCTACTTTTTTCAATTGCTCTTTTGCTTTCTGAACCATCTCATCTTTTTCCTTCCTTCATAACTGTGTAGTTGGAAAACTTCATCCATGATCTTTAGCTTTCTTCTCTTCTCAGTAGCTCTTTTCTCTAAGACATCAGTTTTTTGTGTGTGCGATTTTATCACATTTATGCAGACAATTCAGAGACTGGTGCCCCTGGTCCCGTTCTGGGACTCTAATCTCTACTGGGAACGTTGCCACTCAAGAGTACTGCCATAACATCATACCTTAATGTTCATCCTTTTATCGCCTTTCCTCCAATTAGTTCCTCTGTGTTCTCTATGTTTTGATGCTTTTTAAATTTATCTAAATTTAGATAAATTCCTGCCACCCAAGGATATGTCCTGGTGGCCTGCCTGGTGTCACACTTTCCCCTCCTCACGCTTAATATGCACTCTTCCCTGTTCACCTTTTCCCAAAACAACTAAAATCAAGTACATCACTTCCCTGCACCTATTTCCACTGCCTTGTGTGAGCTTTTCATCTCTCATATTCATTCTGTGCTCTAGTCAGGCTAGCAGCTTTCCTGCTTCTTGGATATTCTTACTGCTTACTGCTTTTATTTATGCAATTTCTATTTTCTAAGCACCTTGTGTTTTTCTCTAGGTATAACCTGACATAAGGAGCCCTTTCCAATTCCCACTGATCTTCCTTTTCTCTGAAATTCTATAGCATTCACAGCTGGTACCACGAGAGTTTGAGCATGTCTTATAGTCCTGGATTGTCTGATATTTTTGTATTTATTTTGTGCCTCCCCCACCTCCACTTAGTTGCAAATTCCTTGGGGGCATAGATCTACAGAGCTATTGAACAACTGAAGATTTTTCATCTGATAGAAATGTTCTAGGTTTTAAATAGTTGTAAAAAGGACAAGGTTAAAAATATATCAGAGGAAGCTGAAAAGCTTCTTCTCTTTAAAAGAGTGTTGGCTAAACAACTTTTGTTTTTCGGGTTGACCTGACTTCAGTGCATTTGAGATCGTGTTTTGGGAAGCAAAACTCTCCATTCCTGAAGGGGAGAGAGAGTCAGAAGCTGGAAAAAGCTCCAGTTGAGACACCAACCAGGTTAAGCTGTGGCTTGTCAGCAGATTACTCTCCACATGATTGCGATTAGCTTGTGATTCAGCTCTTTGTCTTGAAAAAGAATGTTACCAAAGACTTTGTTGTTTATGTGTCATTAGAAGTTAGAAAACTATAATGAAATTTGAGCATGTTGAAGGTGAATTTCCCCTTTAAGAAGAAATTCCCCTTTAAGAGAGTTATGAAGCCTAAAGATAGTAAGGTCACAAAGCCTGAAGACCTGAAGATCCCTCCCATAAGTCAAAATATGATGAATTTACATTTGCATAATCAGTCTGACGAGAGGTTTATCAGATGTATCGGTGTTCCCATATAACTTGGTTTGGCTTCATTTTCTCTTCCTATTATTTTTATCTTTTCCATTCTATTTATTTCTTCTCTTTACATTTCCTTTCTTCTGGTTGCTTTGGTTTTATTTTTCTCCCTCTGCCTCAGACCTCACAGTTTCTTAAGATATAAGATCTTTTTATTGATAGCATTTACTGCTTTACTAATATATGCATTTAACACTGTAATTACTCCTCCACGCACTGTTTACGCTGCTTCCCATGAATTTTGATTTATTTTCATTCAGTTCTAAATATTTTCTAACTTTCTGTTATGAACCAAATGTTTGCATCCTCCCAAAATTCATACCTTGAAGCCCTGATCCTTAATGTAATGGTGTTTGGAGACGGAGCCCTTGGGAGACGGAGCCCTTGGGAAGTAGCTAGGTTTAGATGAGGTCACAAGGTGCATCGCTGATGATGGGATTAGGGTCCTTATGAGAGGGGGAAGAGAGACCAGAACGCCCTCTTCTCTACCTCGTGAAGATACAGAGAGAACGTGGCCATTTGTAAGTTGGGAAGTAAGATCTCTCCAGGAACTGAACCTGCCAGCATCTTGATCTTGGGCTTCCAGAATTGTGAGAAGCAAATTTCTGTTGTTTAAGCCACCAGTGGACGGGAAGACTAATACACCTCCTTCGAAAATTATTTAAAAGCATAAAGTCTCATTTCCAAATACTTGAAGTTTTTTTTTTTAACTTTCTGTGATTGTAGCTTCATTCCATTTTAGTCAGAGAATAATACTTAGTACGATTTTATGTCTTTTAAATCAGTTAAAATTTGTTTTTTGTTTCAGGACATGGTCTGTTTTGGTGAATATTCTGTGTGCAGTTGAGAAGAACGTATATTCTACTTTTGTGGGCGGGTGAAGAATGAATATTCGATAACTTTCAATTTAGTCAGGTTGTTTTTGGCACTGCTTGTGTCTTCTTCCACCTTGCTGAGTCTTCTCCTTGCTCTGTTGATTACAAGTCTCTAGCTGTAAGTTCAGCTTTATCCTGGTCTCCTTGCAGCTCTATTAGTTTTTGCTTCATGTATTGGAATGCTCCTTTTTTTAGGTTCATTTGTATCTAAAATTGTTCCGCTTTCCTGGTGAGTTTATTCTGGACCATTTTGTAATGGTCATGTTTAATCCTGGTATGACATCTCACCAGCTATTGCTATTGACTGGTTCTTTCCTGTGCTGGAATGAGATTTTCCTGGTTCTTTGCGTATCTCATTTTCTTTTTCTTGAAAACCAGACCATATTTTCTGATAGTATGTTGTGCATGCTCATGGCCCTCCTTAGGGGGGCTTGTTGTGGTTGTTGTTACCTTTCGTTTAGTGACTTGAATGCGCTATTTTAGTGGAGTGCGTTTCCCTGTATTTCCACGTCTTTGACATCAGGACACAACTTGGAGCTTGTACTTGGTCCCCCTGGGATGACAACTGTTTCAGGACGGCTCTCTTTGTCCCTGTCCTTGATCTCTCTGGTTTATCTCTTTTGGTATCACTGTCAGCTTTTAGGCTCTAGTAATGATTTATTGGCTTTCAGGGGGTATATCTCTTTGGATATTTTTTGCTAGGAATTACTATGTGTGTTCGTGTGTATGTATGCATATATTTATATATGTACACACATCTGCGAGAGATCCTTCTGGTCTTTGAGTTTTATTTCCCTAACTCACCTACTATTATCACTTTTCAGAGTCCTCGAATAGTTGCTTTACTTATTTTGACTAAGAATTTTTTTGTAATCAGCAGGAGAGAGAGAGAAGTATGTTTACTTAACCAGACTAGAATTTCATGTAAGTGGAATCTTACTGTATGTAGCCCTTTGAGTCTGGCTTCTTATTATAAATATGCTTGGGGGATTCATCATGTCATTGTGCATTGTCAGTAGCTTTTTCCTTTTTATTGCAGACTAATATACCGTTGTATGGATAATCCACCGTTCATTTCTCCATTTACAAGTTGACAGGTACTTGGAGTGCTTTCAGATTTTGATTTTGTTTTTGCTGTTATGAATAAAGCTGCTATATTTATTTGCATGCGAGACTTTGTGTGGATGTATGTTTCATTTCTCTTGGGTAATGTTGTGTTAGGGGCTTCCCGGAGATCCTCATTAACCAGCCTACTCAGGGGCAATTTGTCCCGTTAGATCAAATTTATGTCAAAGCAAAGTCTTAGACACACTGATGTTCAAGAGGTTTATTCTGGCAGTGCCCTAACAGGACAGACAGCAGGACCGGCTGGTGGCATAAGCCTTGCGGTCAGCTGACTAATAGGAAAACTCGTCATCAGGAGATGATTTTCAGAGTTTGGGGGATTCTTCCCTGTTTCTCATTCCTGTATTCAGTCCAGGTCAGTTAGGCAAGGTGTTTAGTCCAGGTGTTTTCCTTACAGAGAAAATTTGATTAAAAAATTTCTTTTAATATTTAGGAACATTTATATTACTCGTACTATTGTTAACTTGATTCTTATACATTTTCCCCTTGCTTTTTAAAATATTTATCTGATTTATCAGTTTTTAAGAGGATCTTTTTTTTTTTTTGAGACAGAGCCTTAAGCTGTCACCCTGGATAGAGTGCCTGGCGTCACAGCTCACAGCAACCTCCAACTCTTGGGCTCAAGCGAGTCTCCTGCCTCCGCCTCCCAAGTAGCTGGGACTACAGGCGCCCGCCACAACGCCCGGCCACTTTTTGGTTGCAGCCGTCATTGTTGTTTGGTGGGCCCGGGCTGGATTCGAACCCACCAGCTTAGGTGTACGTGGCTGGTGCCTTAGCCTGTTGAGCCACAGGCGCCGAGCCAACAGGATCTTTTAATTTCCAACTATTGCCTATAAAAATAAGTTTATTATATTTTCCTCTAGCTTTCTTCTCCTCTCATGTTAGTCATATTATTTATACTTTTTCAGTATTTACAATATATAGCATGCTTCATATGAATTATTATATTTACTTATTATCATATTATATTTATAATTATTTTATCCTTATTCACATCTTTTAGTCTTAGAACTACTACTTATACATGCTTGACAAAGTAAATAAATAAAATTGTTTAACATGTTAAAAATTAAGCTTAACCTAATTTGACATATAATATGCTTAGCCACCTCTTGTTGAGTGAAGTTTATCTTCTATTATAGAAGCCTGTAAATTATGACCTTCCTACCCGTGGGACAAACGTGGCCACTCCTATTTGTTTACACAGCATCTGTGGCTACTTTCACATTTGGAATCAGAGTTAAATGGTAGCAGTGGAGACTAAATAGACTGTAAAATGAGAAGGTAGAAGACATTGACTCTCTGATCCTTTGTAGGAAATCACTTGCCAAGCCTTGTTTTAGATTTCCCAAGATAGGCTCATAGTTATAGAATTCTCTAATTTAACTCAATGTTTAAAACAGTTTTGCTATTAAGAAATAAGTATAATTGTGATGGATGTGTTGCTTAGTTCAATGTAAGCATTTCACATTGTATATTGAAGCAGTACCCTGAACCCTATAAATGCATCATTGTACAAAGTTATGATTTACTAAAAAATAATAATTAAAAAAACTGTTTTGCTTTGGCCTTTGCATTTGATAGTTTGGCTGGATGTAAAACCCTTGGTTCACACTTTAATTTTCAGAAAATTAAAAGCAATCATTGCAGCCCTACTTTATTGACTGGGAGTATTCTGATGCCTATCTAATTCTCTTGTTTCTGTAATACATTTGATTTTCCTGGAAGAACTGACTTAAAAACCTGTGATATCCGATACAGGCACCAATTTATGTCTCAAAATTGGTTACTGTGAGTTAATTTCCTGTGTATTTTGGGGGGTCTTACAACATGTAAATTAGGTCCTCCACTACATGTAAATTGCATCTTCACGATGTATCTTTTTTGCCTTTTTTTTTTTTGGTTCTTCTTTTTAGTTTTCTGATTCTTAATATTAGTATTGTCTCATTAGAATTCTCTTGATTATATTTTGAATTTGTTTTATAGTCCTTTATTATATTTTCATTTAATTATGTTCCTCCTTGAATTCTATGTCATTTAGTCTTTTTTCTAATGCAATGTTATCTTTATCTTTCACGTTTCCTCTTAATCTAATCAATCATTGCATTTCTTCATTTTTAATCCATTTTTGTTTTTAATTTCTGATTTTTCACATCCTCATACTGCTTGCTTCATAATACTGAATTTAGGTTATAGTATCATGGTGCAATTTTATTTTGCTTTGTTGTATACTTTGAGTAAAGAGATATTTTGTTATCTGAATCGTTGGATTAATATTATCTACTTTCTTTTTATAATAAGTTATATGGCTATATAATAGCCAGAAATGATTTGGGCCTATATATTTCTGTGCACAGGGCTGCAGAATTGTGTCATTGTGTTTCTACTTCACAAGCGCTCTCCTCCTTCAGTGCAGTGAAGCATGGATTCTCTATTTGGATAGCTTGCTTGTTTTTTGTCTTACGTTTTGTCAAAGGAACAGTAGAAAAGTGTTTGCACACCCTTTAATTCTTAATTTTATTTTACTTTATATGTAGAGATTATAAATTTTTCTTTTTTGCTTGCTTTTCTACTTTCTTACAGGATTTTAAAAGGACATCTCTCCCTTCCTTTTAGCCTTTATTTTCTTGGAAAAAATACTTTTCTAGGGATGCTGCCTCACCTCCTAAGCAGACTTTTAGGTTTTTTCATGCAGTTAGTACTTGAATTTACCAAGGCACATATTTAGGGTTTTCATATTTATGGTTGACTTTTTTTTTCCCTGGTGATAGTTTCACCTTCTCTCTGCTACACAGTTTTTCCAAACTTCCCTTGCTCTTTGCCAAGGTTTATAATTTGGAGAGAGTTTGCTGGAATTTCCTGTGTCTATTTCTACTTACGTGCATTTTGACATTTCGATAGTCTCTGTGTTCTTGCTATACTGGAGATGCGAGTTTTGTATTGTTTCATTTTTTTAAGACTATGTTGGGAATTTTAGATTTGCCCTACTGCCATAGTGGAACTTTTAAGAAAATCCATGTTTAGATCCTAGGAATTCTGGATAATAAAGTCCAAAGTAAGAGCAGAACAATTTATAACTTTTTCCAAAAAGCTTCAGAACTGTTTCTGATAATAACCCAGCTTCTGGAATTAATGTGTCATGTCACAAGGCTCACAGGCCCAGTTAAACCATCAACTTTCTAGAATTAAGAAAGGAATGTGGATTTTTTTTTCCCATAGAATCACCGAGGAATATGTGTAAGAAGCTCTTGGTATATAGAATGTTATACTTCACTGACAATGAAAGAGAATAGAAAACATGTGTTAGTGGCTGGATACAGGTAAGAACTCTTAAGTTGAGAGATCTTCTATTTGGCATTAAGTTAATAAAACCTAGAAACAGAGAGTCACTTTCTCAGGGTCACATTTTTCAGCAAAGAAGTATCTTGGCTGAAAATCTCTTTATGAAAATAAACTTCATGAAGTTACTCAATAAAGTTTTTCTTTTTTTTTTTTTAAACTAGCACAAAACACATGCATGTTCCATGATCTGGTTAGTGGACTTATATTCACATGACTTTTTATAACATTTTTGGTGGTTTTTTCCTATTCATTTCTTCTTGTTATTCCTTCCGTATTTAATGTATGTTATTTATAACTGCTGGTTGGAATTAATAGTGCAGATGTAATAATAAAATCGAGTGAATTCAGGGACCCTACACAGACATTCATTCTATGACTTTGGCCTTAAAAATATAACTGAATAAATTAAACAGAGTATTTTTATTCTAAAATATTTGAGATCATGTACCAAGTGGTGAGTATAACAGGCTGCTGTGTGTATAGTCAATAAATAGGTGTACAATTGAATTGAAAGTCTTAAAATATATTTTGAACAAATGATGTCAGGAGTAGATCCAGATGAATAATTTCTTCATGCTTTCTGTATCTTTTGAGAGATATTGTGCCTAAGACAAATGAAGAATCAGAGATTTCCCTGAATAAGAAGGTATATCTGACCAAAGTTTAGTAGATAATCAAATTCTCACCTCTACTGCAGGAAGACCTTGTATCCTACTTGTGACATGTACTAATAAGACAGTCACAGTCTCTTTCTCCACTATTTCCCCTGTAGTCTTTAAATATCATTTCTTATTCTTTCTCTTTTTATCTTCATTTACTCCTGATGCAGCTCCCTTCTATAAACATGAAGTTTCTCATCAGGGAAGAATGTCAGATGACAGCAGTTCTGACACTGGCAAAGGAGAGTATTTGGGGACACTGTGGCCATGAGAGTCCTCTGAAATTACATTGCCTGTGTGTGTGGCTCCCTACATTGATTATAAATCAGAATAGCCTTAGACCTTCTGTTCAATATAGATTGTTGGGTTCAAGTTGCTTCTGGGCTCAGGAGAAAATTCTCATTGAAAATCTTGCCACTGGGCTCGGCGCCTGTGGCTCAACGGGCTAAGGCGCCAGCCACGTACACCTGAGCTGGTGGGTTCGAATCCGGCCCGGGCCCACCAAACAGCAAAGACGGCTGCAACCAAAAAATGGCTGGGCATTGTGGCGGGCACCTGTAGGCCCAGCTACTTGGGAGGCGGAGGCAGGAGACTCGCTTGAGCCCAGGAATTGGAGTTTGCTGTGAGCTGTAATGCCACAGCACTCTCTCCAGGGTGATAGCTTGAGGCTCTGTCTCAAAAAAAAAAAAAAAAAGAAAGAAAGAAAGAAAATCTTGCCACTGACCTTCCATGGGCAACATCTACATCACCCATGCTATTCCCTGTGAGCTAGATGCACTAAAAGAATCACTGAGATGAATTTCATGCATGGAAGAGCCCATTCTGTTGATTAGATTTTAAATGGACTTTTTGGAAGTCTTAAATGTAATATGTCTCTCTAGTAATATGTCTGTTTATTTTCTTAAATTTCTTTTCCTGTCTGGTTTCCTCTTGTTTCGTCCATGTTGCATTTTGCCCACACAATGATGCACCATCTAAGACAGCAATGGAACGCATTGTGGAGAAGACTGTAGTTGGAGTAGATTTGTCATGTTTGCTTCACAGAATTGCCAAAGAGGTGAGAGGACTACAAGCCTTTCAATGATCGTGAAGTCAACCATTTGTTCCAGTTTCTCCAGCCTTCCAGGGTATAACCTGAAGCTGGCGGAGATCATCTGGGTCCAAGTAAGCTCTCCTGCTGCTGAACTCTAGAGAAGCAAGCTCTTGCCCTCTTAGTTTGTGCCTTCTTTTAATGCCATGACTCAAGAATTCAATCTGTTCTTGAAGGGGGCTCAGGCTTCCTCTCTGGTTCAGAGCACTCCAGTCCTCTACACCTATAAAACCTCTGGGTGGGGGGTCCCACAAGTAGTTTTCCCACCTCCCCCTGTTTGAATCATTTTTTGGCAGTGTCTTTGAACTTGTCCAGTTCCCACATAATTATCCAAGTGTGAGTGGTATCCCAGAAGTGGATGATAAGCAGCCTTCCTTGCCCTGGTCACTAAGATTGTATTCCCGAAAAGAATAATGGTCATCCTGCTATTCCTCTAGTAGTTCAGACAAGGCAGGAATAAAATGAAATAGGAGGCACTCAAACAGGAGAATAGGCCTCCGTGTGGTGCCTAGCGATGCCAGAGTTCAGCCAAGAAAAGCAGTCAGACACTACTTAGTTCTGGCCCAGACTTCCTCCTTGCTTCAGAATTGAAATTTAAAAGGTGGCTGGCAAACCTGAGACTAAAAGACGATCAGGAGATTACACTTGGCAGACAGGGAAAACTCCTGGCTACTTTATAAATATGACGCAGTCAGGAGAAACAAAGTATTTTGGTCACTAGGTAAAAATCTAAGCTTGACTAGGAGACTTTTAGCTTGTGAGTTCCTCAGATGAAGAATGTGTTTTTTGAAGGTATGGACCATATCTTCTGTATTTGACTCACTTGTTTATCATTCCATTTTGTTAAGACTACTATTTTTATTAAAGTGTTTCAGACATGTTTTAAAAATTGATGAAAAGACTTTAAAATGAGAAGTAAAATTTCCCTATTCAACTCCTATCTGGCAGTGTTGCTCCCTTTTTCATTTCTGTTTTTGATTTTTTTGTTTACTTCTTCTCATAATTGTATCAAAAATAACTTAATATTTTTTATATGAATATATAATTATTCAATCTTAGAAGCAGAATATAAATTTCTTCAATAAAATTCAAGCTGGAAATTGTCCAGTATTCCTTAAACAATTCCCTTGATGAGAGATTTACCATTTTTTAGGTCATTTATTCTTTAGGCTTTCCTGTAAATGAGATTGTCCGATCTTTCTTGTAAGCATCACTCCGAAGGCAAAACCACAAGAGAGAGTGAGAAAGAGAGAGAAAGAGAGAGAGATAGAGATGAAGAAAGATTTATTGCTATAGAAATAAAAATCTAATAAAAATCCTTGGGCAAAAGCATTGCATGCAAAATTAGAAGGAAAAAGATTAACGGGGGAAATTACATATACATATATTCTTGCTGGTAGTCAGAGCCACATTTAAAACAATGAGCTACTATATTTCTTCTATCAAATTAATAAAGAATAAAAGGAATGCTTAGGAGTATGTAATAATGTAGAAAAATAACCACTTTCATGGTGGAAGCAAGCATAGGAGGTCAAATATTTCTGGTTGGCAATTTAGCAATATGATAAATTTTAATAATATGCATTCTCTCAATAAAGCAATGAGATTGTTGGACATTTATCCTAATAATAGAAATGGAAAGAAGCACAAAAATACATGCCTACATTTTTTAATTGTATATTTATTTTTAATAGTATAACATTGGAAAAAACTGAGATGTCCAAAAATATTGATAAGTGAACCATGGTAGATCCATAAAAAGAAATGCTCTGTAGCCATGAAGGGAGATGTAATACACACACACATGCACACAAATATATTTATTTATAAGTAAAGATGTTATCTAGAGTTTTAAGGAAAAATTGTGATACCAGGACAATATGCTCGGTGTGATTCTTGCAAGGAGATAAATTCGTGTTAACAATGGTTATCCCTGAGTAATAGAATTATACCTGATTTTTTTGTCTAATTCAGTATATCTTTTTTTAAATTAAATAAAAACCCATACTTTAATACACTTATGTTCTTTATAGAAAATAACAATTGTTTTCAAATTTTCCTGTTTTTCTCTGGGCTTATTTTAGCCCATTTTAATTCTCCCAAACAATTAAAATCTCTTATTCATGTGTTGATCCTTCAATATTTGAAACCATTGTTATGTACTTAGAGACAGCAATGTTTCCTATCCCCTCTATTCCTCATTTTTATGCTAACGGTGTCTTTTTCTGCTTAGATATTCTGTTCCTAGGGGAGCTTTTTAGATTGTCACATTGGTGTCAAGAAACCATCTTATTATTTCAACCTGGGTCATTTTTTAAACCTTTTTGGGAAGTGGTAAGGAGAACTCAAAATAGAACCCAATCTATTACTTATTTCTATGAAAATGTAATTTTCTATAGGTATCTTTAATTTGCTGCTTAGATTAGATTTAGATCATTTAAAATTTAAGACTTTTTTTTTTTATGTCAAACTTTGTCTCTAGCTCCAGGAATGTCATCAGATCGGATTTTGTGTATTCACTCTGGAAAAGATTTGAAGGTGCAGTTGATTTGAAAAGTCAGATAAATATAGGAGTACACAAGGCTTCCCATTGTTTACTCTTAATTTCTAGACTGAGAAGAAAGGCCGTATATACTCCAAAGAACTGTGGTCAACATACTCTTCCAAGGTGTCCTTCTTCTATCCTGTTTTATGCAGAATAGATGTTAATAAAATAGTAATAAATAATTAAAAATAACTAATAAATGTACATTTTTATGGCATTTAGATGCTTATTATTTAAATAATGGGGAATATTTGAGTCTTATTTGAGATCTTTTCCTACTAAAGACTTAACCTTATACAAAATAAATAAGGAAGCAAACAGTGATCAAATTATTAGAATCACAAACTTCCATTATATCTTAATTTACTAAATTGAAGTCTTTTGAGTTCTTTACAATTTTCATTTCTTTCAGTTAGTTATTGATGTTGGCATTTGAATTTAATAGCTGATAGTCTTTTAAGTGTGATGTACTTCAAAGAATGAATATTTTAAGTAAGGCTTGGAGAGTAACTATTACAACCTTGACAAGACTGTTCTGGCATTTTGTAATAACTATTCATTGTTTATAGTGATCCTGTGTGTAGTATTTTGTTATCCAAAGTCATATCTATTTTTATCAATAGAGTTCGCTAACATTGGTTATACTGACCTGCCTAAGCATCTGCTGATCGAGGGAGGAGATGGGTGCCTTTGAAATCCAAATTGTTGACTTTGTAAAATACATTCGGTAAAAGCATTTCTAGGCAAGAATCATTCTCTATACACTCCTTCTGGGTATGCAAAAGGGGATCTGTGAGGTCCAGGCTGGAAAAATTATGTGTTCCTTGTCTTTTTAGATCTTGAAATATAAATGGTATTTGAGAAAGTCAGACCATCAAAAAGGAATTGGTAGTAAGAAAAGGGCAGTTGAAATGTTCACCAAGTAAAGGAATCTATCTCTATGTCTATAATAGATAAAATGGAATATATGTATATGTGTGTGTGTATATATATAATATATGATAGATAAAATGTTATATATATTTTTATGGGATCACTTTTTATGATACATATCCATATTCTCAGATACAGAAATACATGAGGCCATGTGCACATTTGAATATACCAGGAATTTAGTCACTTGAGAGTGAGTAGGTTGCTATTTTGGTAGGTGTAGGAGACTAGATGAGTAGGTGAGAGAGGATGGAATGAGGGGGAGGAATGAGAGGAGGAAATGGATAGATGGCATGGTTACATAACCCCATGGGTATTTTCTACTGCTGAATATCAGAAGGACGACCAGTCGTGAATGATTGGCAAGGGTCCAGAAAGAGCCTATTGTGACCATAGTGGGAAGATATTGTGTTAATGGAAAATAGATAATTTTTTTTTTTTAAAGTCTTGAGCATGAGTTTTACCTTTAGGGGGAAAAAAGCAATAAATCAATAAAACAAGTTTATCCTCCTTCTCCCTTCCTTATTTGTGTTGGGAAGAGCAAGTCTATCGTTTCCTTGAGGAAGCTAAGCTCTTCTCCTCAATGAGTAATCCATGGTCAGAGGGAGAAAAGAGAAGGTGAAAAGACTCTGTGAAGTCGTCCAGAATTTACCAAAGCCTCTTACTCTATACTTTTAAGTGTGCATCTAAATGCATTGTCAATTATTTCTGAAAATGATTCATCATTTGCTACTGATGATATATCTGTAGGTGTTTTGATATTATATAATAGTGTGTCAACATTTGGAAGATTTGCATAACTCAGTGAACTATTATATTTCAAATGAACAATTCTCAATATTACAAAATTATGCATGAGTAACAAATATACTTAAAATGCAAGGTAGAATAATGAATTTTAATGAAGCAGACTATAGTATAAAACTTTTGATGCAGTTTCGGATTCCACATCACAATTAACCTTTAACAAAATACCACCATTGAGTTTTGATATTCTTTTAAAATAATATTCATAATTATCTGAAAAGTATATTGAAATGCTTTTCCATTTCCACTACATATTTGTGTTAAGGCAGGATTTCCTTTTTATAGTTAAAACAAAACAAACTTATCAGAACAAATTGAACACAAGTGTGAGAATTGGTTTGTCTTCTATTAAGATAGACCTTAAAGGATTTTGTTAAAAATGTAAAAGAAGGCCTTTCTCCTCCTCCTCCTCCTTCTTCTACTTCTTTGCTTTGGAAAATATAGCTATTTTTCATTAAATCCATTATTTATACTAACATGTATAAATAATTAGTAATACATATTTTAATAGTTTTCTGCTTTAATTTTAATACAGTAAATATTAATAGTTATATCACAACCCAGGTAATCTGAAGCTCTTTGGATTTCTCAGTACATTTTTAGAGTGCAAGTACTCCTGAGACTAAGAAATTTGAGAAGTGCTCAGGTGGTGGGAGCTAGGGACCAAAAGATGAATGGCTGGCTGTGGAAACTAAGGAGTTTTGATTTTGTCTTAAAAAATATGGGGAGATATTTAAAGACTTTAAATAGAGGAGCTAAAAATCAAATTTATTGATTTGTTTGCTTTGAGATATTAATTTGCCTATACTTTGGAGGCTTAGTTAGTGGAGGTTTAGAGAGGAGGCTTAGTGCTAAGCAAAGTAGGAGGCTGTTCTGGGAGTTCAAGGAGAAGCAATGGGAGTTCACTGTATAGCGAAAGAGCAGTCAGAGTCAACATGATAGAAATCCTCAGTCTCTATAGGATTCTCTGCAACTGGATTTAGTGACTGGTACAAGGTATAGGATGAATGAGAGTGGGAACTCCAGGATGGCCCTTAGGATTCTGGGTTGGGTATTTCAGGTGTAATAGTGCTATCTATATCCTATCCCCTCAGGTCTCTGGGCAGGGCCTCTAGCTTCTGAGTTCTTTGGCCTCATTGGGAGATTGCTGGACTGCTCCCAGAGCCACTTTGCTCACAGGGACAGAAAGCTGGGAGTGCCTGGAGTTTAAATTTCCCCCACCTAGCCCTGTGGTGGATTTTAGCCAGTCTGACTGAATGGGAAAAGTCAGCGTGCTTGCCTTGGGGTGGCAAAACTCAGAGATGTAACACACATTCCAGAATTCTCTTGTGGAATCCAGCTGAGGCTAGACCTTTGGCTGAAATTGCACAGTTGCTTGGTGTCTTTCCTTTTCCTGTTCCTCTTTCCCTTCTTGCTTTAAAGCTCCCTCCTGGGAGCACACCCTTAGTCCGTCACTGTCCGGGAATAATCCTCCTAAGGGCTGCTTCTGTGGAATCTGACCCAGGACTGCAGTCATTCCACCTTGCATTTCACTTAGATTATACCAGATAGGGGACAGATTTTATACAGAGGATATTCTGCTCAGTTTGGGATGTTGATTTTGGATCACTCCAGTAATATCTAATAAGTGGTGAGATCTGAGTTTGAAACTTTGATGGTGGTTGAAGCCACTGGTAGGGATGTGGTTCAGTCAGGAGAGCATATGGAGGGTCTAGAACAGTCCAGAATGGAGGACTGGGCCATGGAAACATTTTGACTGATGCAATTAGAATGTTCCTTATACAAAGCTTTCCATACAAGTAGCACTTTAATTTACATTTTCAAATTCAGAAACAACATATCATTTGACCTTTACAATAACAAAGGAACATGGGAGACTTTGTATAATTATTGTTGCCATGTTTCAGATGGGGGAAATCGAGACTGAGAATTTATGTGAAGTACTGAAAGTCACAAAATTAGTAGGACAAGCACAAAATCCAGGTCATTTACTTTTTTTTTTTCAGTAAAAGTTTTATTTTATTTTATTTTTATTAAGTCATATATACATAGATCATGAATACATTTATGCTTTTGTGGGATTCAATGTGTTGATTATTTGTAAAAATTGGAGTGTTACATCCTACTAATTAACATAGCTTTCACCTCATTTACTTGATCATAGTGTTAAGACATTTGTGTTCTATACTTGATAGACTTGACTTGTACACTTGCAATATGCTCCATAGGTGTGGTCCCACCATTAACCATCCATCTATAGAACCACCCCCCTCCCTTCCAATCCCCCTCCCTTTCCCTCCTTCATCCTGGGCTATAGTTGTGATTCATCTTTCATATGAAAGTGTGAGTTATTATAAATTGGTTTTATAGTAGTACTGAGTACATTGGATATTTTTTTCCATCCCTGAGATACTTTACTAAGAAGAATATTTTCCAGCTCCATCCACGTAAACATAAAAGAGGTAAAGTCTCCATCTTTTAAAAATGTTCCATAGTATATACACATACCATAATTTATTAATCTATTCATGGGTCAATGAGGACTTGGGCTTCTTCCATGATTTGGCAATTATGAATTGAACTGCAATGAACACTTTGGTGCAAGTATCTTTGATGCCAAGTGAATTGTGGTCTTTTGGATATACACCTAGTATAGGAATTGTAGGATCAAATGGCAGGTCTGCATTTAGATCCCTGAGTGTTCTCCAAACTTCTTTCCAAAAGGAGCGTACTAGCTTGCATTTCCACCAGCAGTGCAGAAGTGATCCCTTTTCTCCACATCCACGCCAACATCTGTAGTTTTGGGATTTTGTGATGTGGGCTACTCTTGCTGGAATTAGATGATATCTCAAAGTGGTTTTGGTTTGCATTTCTGTGACAATGTTGATGAGCATTTTTTCATGTGTCTGTAGACTGTGTGCCTGTCTTCAGAGAAGCTTCTGTTCATGTCTCTTGCCCACAGTGAAATGGGATCACTTGTTCTTTTCTTATTAATAACTATGAGTTCTCTGTGGATTCTGGTTATCAGATCTTTGTTGGAAATATAACCTGAAAAATCAATACTCACAAATCTGTAGCCTTTATATATACCAACAATAGTCACGTTGAAAAAAAGATCAAGGACTCTATTCCTTTGCAATAGTGTCAAAGAAGAAGAAATATTTGGGACGTTAGGTAACCAAGGACATGAAAGATCTCTATGAAGAGAACTATGAAACTCTGAGAAAAGAAATAGCTGAAGATGTTAACAAATGGAAAAATATGCTCATGGCTGAGAAGAATCAACCTGGTTAAAATGTCTATACTATCCAATATAGATTTAATGCAATCCCTGTTAAAGCACCTCTGTCATACTTTAAAGATCTGGAAAAATTAGTACTTTGTTTTATATGGAATCAGAAAAAAGCTTCGAATATCCAAGACATTACTCAGAAATAAAAACAAATCAGGAGAAATCATGCTACTAGACTTCAGACTATACTATAAATCTATAGTGATCAAAACAGCATGGTACTGGCACAAAAATAGAGAGGTAGATGAATGGAACAGAATTGAAAACCAAGAGATGAACCCAGACACTTATCATTTGATTTTTTGTTAGCCTATCAAAAATATAAATTGGGGAAAAGATTACCTATTTAACAAATGGTGCTGGGTGAATTGGCTGGTGAATTGTAGAAGATTGAAATTGGACTCACACTTTTCTCCTCTAACAAAAATTGACTCTCACTGGTTAAAGGACTTAAACTTAAGACATGAAACATAAAAATTCTTCGAGAGAGTGTAGGGGAGACACTTGAAGAAATTGGCCTGGGAGAATACTTTATGAGGAGGACCCCCCCCACACTGCTCCGGGGCAATTGAAGCAACATAAAAATACATAACTGGGATCTGATTAAACTAAAAAGCTTCTGCACTGTGAAGAACACAGGTCTTTTACGTTCTACCGCAGAGCTTTTCCTGCCACTTTGCAAGTGCTTTTAAAAAAAAAATCTTGTTTTGTTTTGGTTTGTTTGTTTTGTTTTGTTTTGTATGTAGTCCTGCAATGTGTAGGAAACTTTCTGCTTTCTTGCAGACTGGGCCTTCCTAGAAACTCACACCTGCTCTGGCTTTTCTGATATCTTCATCAATTTGCATGATCTGTTGCAGGACAACTGTTTTCTACTGTCAGGAAATTCACTTCCTTCCAGAAGCCACCCTGAGCTAACTTCAACCTTTTGGTTGTTTCCTACCTAATAGTAAAAAAAAAAAAAAAAGAAAATTTATAGCATGTTATTTTTCATATGTTGGTATGCTACTTTTAATTTTTTTTCTTGACTCATTTTATACAGTTTTGTTTTTTCTTTCCTCAGCTGCATTGTAACAATATTTTAAAAATATTATCTTCTATACAAAATCAGCAAGCTTACAATATAGATTGGTTTTGGAAAGCAGAGAAAAAATATATAATCCTAGGTTATATAAACAGCTATTTTTTGTATTTTTAATTTTATTCTTTTTTTCCCATAAGCTTATGCATTTCTGTTTTGCATAGCAGCATTCCTGATGTTTTCCATTATTCTCCCATGTTGTTACTTAGCGTGTAAGTGTTTCTTGTAATTACTTCTGATTCTTTATTAGCAGATATATTGCAGGACATTACCTACGATGGGGACTCAGTAACTGCTTGGGACTTCAGTAAGGGAGAAGTAGTTTTGCAAAACAGGACTCAGATATTTCAGTCAGGTCAAAGATTGTCAGAGAAGAGATGTTCTGGAGGGAGATGACTTTTTGCTTACAGGGAGATTTTGACTTTAATAAGATAAAAATGCTTAGCAAATTATTTGGGCCAGTTATCATCAGTTTATACGCTAACCATATTTGGCGAGCTGGCATTTTTATTTTCCTGTCCTTAATGGAACTCTTAAGACAGCTGGGGTGTATTAGAGTTAGTAAACAATTTGGTTTTATCTTTTTCAGCTGTCAAACATTATTGTGACCTTTCAGACTATAATGTAAAATATTTTTCTGGTCTTTAATTAATTTTGAGAGTTGAGAGTCATGTGTTCCAGAGGTTGTATGTTTCATTTCTAGCTGAGAAACACTCCAATCAGGTTTTCCATGTTATTCTGCAAGTTCATCTGGCAGACATCTCTTTTGGCCTGATAACATCATTGTGTATAACCACAGCCTGCCATTAATCTAAGCATATTAGACTTTCAAACATTTTCCTGCAAACTATACCCTGGTTTTGCACTTTCCTTGATGACATTTAAGCAGTTTGCTTGGACATAACATATTCCCAGCACAGCATGAAAATATATTTACTAAAGGCTTTGTGTCTGTGGTTTAGATTAAAAAGGAGTAAAGCTTCCTCTCTCTTGAGATGTTTAGATAAGGCTTAATTGATTTTTAAAATACATTAGCGTGACCACAACACTTAAAAAAAATGAACTTTAAAAAAATTTTGTAATAGAGCAGGTTACATTGGGGGGTTGACTTTAAAAGCTTTGAATAGTGAAATACCAAGGCGATTTTATTTATTTTTTGTTTTGTTTCTGAACTCAAAGAACAGCTCACTTGAAAACTATTTGTAATTTATGTTTATACTTCTAAAATTTGAATAGACATAAATTTGCTTCTGGAAGGAAGCCTTTTTCTCTTGAGGGACTTGAAGCTACAAGCATTTTCACAGGATAGTGTTTGAAACATGTCCTTGTTGTCAGACAAATGCAACTTTATTGACTTAAAGCTTAGAAAAAAATCAATATATTTTTGGAGACACATAGGAGATGGTAGAGGTTCCATTTCTAAATATGATCAATGTTTACCTGCCAGGATGTGCTTTTTAAGAAATGGTCCTCAGACACTTGCATTAACCTCACCACCCACCAATGTTTTGTTGAATATATGACTATTACAGAACAAAACACGCTGCTCCTCTAGACTCTTGCAAAAGCCCATGACCTCAAAGCATGTGCTAATCAACTTCTGTCTAAAACTCTACTGAACACACAGATGTACAAGTGATACAGGCTAAGAAACGTAGTATCCACTCACTTCTTTGGATAATCTTCACCTCTATCCTTGAGTGGGACAGAGCACTAGAAAGTTACATAATTGTTTGTCATTATCTTCTGAACAACCACCCATTACTAAATTAAATGTAAATGTAAATGTTTTCATCTTTGGTTTTGTTTGTATTTGGTAGATAATTTTGGCCCAAGATACATTGTCTATTATTCTGGGTATACAGTCTCACTTGATCAGTCCATTTAGAATTCATAATCAAGGAAGAATTATATGTGTTCACTTCTTGCTATATCTCTTTCTGACTTTACATTTAGCTCCCTTTCTGTCTTTTAAAATTGGTTTGCTTTCTTCAAACAAATAGCTCAACATACTGGTTTTCTTGCCTCTGAGGAAATGCAGAGCAAAATTGAATAGGCAATCACAATAATTATATCAAACTTCATGTTTAGCACTTTTGCTTTCCTCTACTCCTCCTTATAGCCTTGAAACATTATTTTTTTCCCCATAACTTTGTTGTATACATGAATCTCATTTTAAGGTACTTTAAATCTCTTTTGAAAAGCAGAACATATAAGCAAACTCTTAAGGATAAGACAGGAAAGAGCTGTTCAGAAATCCAGAGGATAATGATTCTTTAAACTATAGAGACATAAAAGGAAAACGATATTTTTGATTGTTATTTTACTGCCAGGATGATTAACCACCTGAGTTTCCAGTCAACAAATGGTCATGTACTTACTAACGATGCTCAGCAAGTCTTGGCCACACCATATGGTATGTGTACTGTACTGTACACTTTACTGATTAAGAGAAACAGTAGATGTGTATAATTACATGTGGATTTAAAAGTGTTTATGTAGAATTCTTTCATAAAAATATTATGGAAGGAATACGTAGAGATAAATATTTGTACCAAAATAAATAATGAGTTTTCATATTATTTATTTTGCTGGTAAATTTTCAATAATAGTTTTTATATTAGTCAAAATTTATTCAAGGGATGTAGAAACTTGGAATTCTTTAACATCTGAAAGATATCAGAAGTGAAGTTAAAGTAAATTTAATGGAAATAGAGGAAGAAATTATGATCCAATTAAAGTATATTTACTTACAACTTTTAAAATTGTATTTATTTCTTGAATATGGCTATATATTTTTGAAATAATGTGGATACCAAAATAGGATAGTTTTAAAAATGAAAAACATAAAATTATGGGCTTGGCGCCCATAGTTCAGCAGTTAGGGTGCCGGCCACACACACTGGGGCTGCTGGGTTTGAACCCAGCCTGGGCCAGCTAACCAACAATGACAACTACAACAAAAAATAGCTGGGCATTGTGGTGGGCGCTTGTAGTCCCAGCTACTAGGTAGGCTGAGGTGAGAGAATCACTTAAGCTCAAGAGGTTGAGGTTGCTGTGAGCTGTGACACCGCAGCACTCTACCGAGGGTGACATAGTGAGACTCCGTCTCAAAAAAACCAAAAACAGACAAACAAAACCCTCATAAAATGATGAAGCTTAAACTGGATGAAATTGGCTGAAATACCATGTTATTGAATTGGCTGAAATTGACTTGAGGTCTCATTTACTCTACCCTCCCATCGTTGTCTTCGACTTTATACACAGTCATTGTGGTAAGGGACAGCTCATAGAAGACAATGGTAAAGCAAATTTCCTCCCTTTCTCTTTTCACTGAAATTACTCTTCAGAGCTAGTTTTTCTCCTTCCTAGATAAAAAGTCTGGCAGTTCATGGTCACTTTTATGGAATGCAGAGTTTTTCTGTCACCATAAAGCATAAGACACGAACTCAGTATTTAAAAACCCAATCTTACATAATATTACAAATTTAAATTTTGCTTTCATGTTAAGGCTACTTCTTCTGTCTGTTTCTTCTTTCTCTCTCTCCTCATAAGATAGCTCTTCTTCCCTATCATTCCAATCTTTGACTCTTAAAGATTAGAGTAGGGAGAGGGAGAAGAGAAAAGAAGCAGTAAATTTCCTTCTGAAATGGTTGTGATTTGCCTCTTATGCTCTCTAGACTTGGCAGGTTATGAAACCTTGCTTTTTCTCTTGTAAGATGCTTTTCTTATGGGTTCTTCTGAGAGTCCCTCCGTTATTGGGGATACCTCAGCTGAAGTTATTTGGTACATGTACTTCTATTTCTATTGGTTCCTTCATTCTTCCTTATCCCCTTTTGATGCCATTCCCCCTTATCCCACACCTGATTCATATTCATTCTCTCTCTCACTCTGTCTTATTTTCTATGTTTGTACTACTCAAGTCCCTACAAAATCTGAAAATGCTGTCCAGTTCCAGGGCAGCCATCTCCTATTTGTCCTCCATCCAAGTACCCAATAACCACATCTTTTTCTCTTTAGAATTTCTAGGTAGGAGTCAGACACCAATCCACTGTGCCTCCCTAAATACAGAGCCCACGTTCCCTAAGAAGAGAGGATTTTCATCATTTTCTAGAGTGAAAGGTTTAGGGTGAAACATTCCATTTGTGTTTTTATTCGGGGAAGGGGAAGAACTGTCGCAACAGTTGTAGTTACTGAGTCTTTTGGAATCATGCTGTAAGTTGGTGACGCTGATCCGGCTATGGTTGCAGAACAAGAACACAACTGTTATTAAACTGGGCAATACAACCTCTATGTACAGACAAAATGAGAAGTAGAGGGGAGAAGACAGAAGATGAAACAGATAGGAGCACTAACCCTTACTGCGTAAAGCAAGAAATCTGGAGGAAGTCTCTAGTTGTTTGAATAAGAAGGACACAGTAAAATATGTGATAGAAAGTTGCAAAGGTACCAGAGAGATGAAATGTGCTAGTAATATGTGTGCATAACTCTAGTAGACAAAATAGCGAAGGGATTTTTAGCACTATGTAGTTGAATCTGGTCTAGTTTAGCTGAGAGTAGATAATGTTTGAAATGGATACATTTTAAAATACATTAGCATAGCATATTATTTAGAGTCTTGGAGGTAATTACTGGATGAATTAAAAAGACAAATTGTCAGAAGACTGAAACCTGGTTTCTTGTGAGGACTGAGAGGAGTGATGGGAAAGGTGAATTGAGAGATGTCTGTGTTTCTTTAGGGGCTTCCCATGTTTTTTGTTGCATTTTTGCAATGTGTGTATGTTTTCCTCTAATAACATCTAAAACTTTTATTATTAAAATGTTTTAAAAATTGTATGGGTGAAAATATACATTAAAGTATATGTGGAATTATGTAAAAATATACAAATAAGAATATATTACTTAATATGAAGAAGATCAATGAGGTAAATTATTGCTGCATGATGTTAAAACAGTATGATGTTATAATGTATTAGTCAATGTCATACAATTACAGGTGTCTTCAGAGAGTTCAAAGAAATAGAACAATACCAAAAAGGCATTTTGGTACGTACGTGAATTAAATATATGAAAATGGTTTATTAAAAAATCTTTTATTATTCAATAAGTGGGTTTAGGTTATTTTTAAATAAAAATGTTATCTTAAATTATTGTCCCATATGGAAATAAATTCCAGATCACTATTAACGTGTATGGATTAAGCCATGAAATGCCTTAAAGGAAAGTATGAATGTTCATCTGAGCTCTACATTAGGCAAAAGACCATCCATATTTCAACATGATGGAAGAAGGTATAAAAGAGAAGACAGAGATTCAACTACTTTCAAGAGCTTTACCGAGCTTGTTAAATTCAAAGGTGGCAAAGAAAACTTACAACAAATATAATTAATGATATTAATTTATAAAGAAGTAATTCAGTTAATTTTCATTTTATCATGTTAGGGTTCCAGCAATAAGCATGACAGATATAATCTTAATATCAATGAGAAAGACCCCAAGAGTCCTAAATAAATAAAAGAGCAAAGATCATTCATTCACGCTTACTTCACCCAAGAGAAAATGCAAATATAGAAATCATTGGAAAAGTATTTGGTTCATTGTATGACCAAAGCTTTCAAATAAAGATGAGATTATAAATTATATTAATTAAATATTAAATATGCAAAGCTTTTTATTTTTTTTAGGAGAATACTCAATGTAGGCAAGAATCATGAAGCGGGTACTCAAAAGGCTGAGGAAAATGCAGTGTCTAAACCTTTCGAGAAAGTAATTCAGGAATTTGAGCAAGAAATTTTAAAGATGCTCTTATCTTTGGGGCCAGATATTCAACTTTGATTTTTTTTTTTTTTTTTTTGAGAAGCTGTCACCCTGGATAGAGTGCTGTGGCATCACAGCTCACAGCAACCTCCAATTCCTGGGCTCAAGCAAGTCTCTTGCCTCTGCCTCCCGAGTAGCTGGGACTACAGGTGCCCACCACAACACCTGGCCATTTTTTGGTTGCAGCCGTCATTGTTGTTTGGCGGGCCTGGCCTGGATTCAAACCCGCCAGCTCAGGTGCACGTGGCTGGCGCCTTAGCCCATTGAGCCACAGGTGCAGAGCCAACTTTGATATTTTTATAAGGTAATTTATACTAGTGAAAACATCAAGACTTTCTAAATACTTAGCCATAAGGAATTTCCTAATGAAATTAGGAAATTAAGAAATAGTGTATTTGAGATAATTGCATGCATTGAATGTGATATTCACATGTTGTGTTTTAAGGATATGGAAAAGGCTTATGATAAAGTTTAAAGCAAAACACAAAATGGTATCAAGTATGTAAAGCAATATGTATAAAATCAAAAAATAGGGTAGCATGTTAATAATTTCTCTAGGAGTTGGGATTATGATTTTGAAATAATTCAAATATTTTTCTATCTTGTACTTTCTCCAAAATAAGTATGAATTATTTTCATATTTAGAACATAACACAGATATGTCGACACTAAGCTGCTGGTCCAAGTTCTCTGATGGGGACCCTGGGAAAGTGACTCCTTTGATGCCGGTGACATCACAGCTCACATGGCTTTGGTGCTCTCCCTCAGACTGTAATGGGCCTGGCAAATAGAAAAGATTTTTATTTTTTTACTTATTTTCTTTTTTTATTAGATAATAACTGTATACATTAATGCATTTTGGGGGTACAATGTGCTGATTTTATATATGATTTGGAATGCTTACATCAAACTGGTTAACATAGCCATCACCTCACTTAATTACTGTGTTAAGACATATATACTCTACACTTAATTTGAGATGTACCTTTGCAATATGCACCATAGTGTGGTCCCACCGTTTACCCTCCGTCCATCCAACCTTCCCACCCCCCTCCCTTCCCCCTCCTCTTCCCTTTATGCAAAAATTGAGATACTTTAAAAGTTTAAATCTTTTATACAGTGAGAGTTAATTTTTCTATGACTTCCCTCTATCCTGGGCTATAGTTGTGTTTTATCTTTCATATGAAAGTGTGATGATTATAAATTGGTTTCATAGTAGGGCTGAGTACATTGGATACTTTTTCTTCCATTCTTGAGATACTTTGCTAAGAAGAATGAGTTCCAGCTCCATCCATGTAAACATAAAAGAGGTAAAGTCTCCGTCTTTCTTTAAGGCTG